>CAUHTR010002955.1:0-51855 GCA_959609185.1 Schmidtea polychroa
TCTCTAATGCACTGTCTGAAACTGTGGACTCGCCGGAAACGTCAACCTGAATTCAAACCCACCAAATCTGGCTACTTCTCTAAACACCACGGAAAACCCCCTCCAATAAACCCTCTATAAGGATCGATACCATTACGATGAGTATAACCTATATAGATATCTTGGTGTAGGACTTCTCTTCTAATAATCGTCACACATTGAGGAGCGACTTAATCTTGCGTTAATGACACATAAGCTAAATCTTCGAATCTCACCTACAATCCGGCTCAAAAATCTCCTTCTTAAAAACTTTATACACTCGAGACTTATCTCACTCTTAAACTGTGTAATCAACCAATGACACTTGACTCGAAAAGCAACAAAGAGGCAGACTACTACCCATGGATATGGACCAGAAATTAAAAAAGATCTTTCGAGGTCGAAATGGTGGGGACAAAATTATGCAACTTAACAACAACTTCCTATACGCCTCCATTAAGCTTAGGTGGTATGGTCGCACATCTCCATAGACGAATACCTTATACCAATTATAGTAACTCTTATTAGTGATACTCACTCTGACACCCAAGTTTCCGCGTATGGTTATATCCTGAGCTCACAGAAGCTTAGGGGAAAAAGGCCTCCTAGAAGCTGCAATTGCCCTGGCTACAATGGTGAATCACAAACAGCTACCCTAACCTTCTCCCTCTTCTCTAAGTTCATACAAATCTTCAAATAGATTCCTTAACTCAAGTATTGGGATAACTGCCAAAATAAAATTATATATGATCATAAAACTCGAGGTTAAATATATAAGACAGAATAAATTACTTTGTAGAGATAATACCATGAAACGTCATCTGACTGCATTCCCTCATAGGACTCTACCAATGCTGAGAAATGGTTTGAACTGAAGTGTCAAGGTTTCATCTTCTAAGACTATTAGCGACAGTACACCTGGCTGGTTCGCTTCATTAAAACAGATACACTGACGGACCCCCAATACCTTTTCCTTATCCGCGCAAGAAATAATCTTCTTAAACTCAACTACTCCCCTGAACGCCTTAAAATAAGAAATCTATCCTCTGTAGGCACTGTCATGCACATCCTGAGACACAGGCACATATCTTTAATCATTGCCCAGCCAAAATTAACGCCAGACGAAATAAACACAATAATGTACTAAAATCCATCTCGGACTACCTGACCTGCCTAAACTTCAAATTTGACACCGAATGCCCACCAGTAGGTATTGTAACTACCCTCAGACCTGACCTCCTAATAAGATCTGAGAGAAACTCTAATACTCACATCCTTGACATCAAAGTACCTTATGAATCTAAGGACAATTTCAATAGAGCTAGATCTGATAACTTTGACAAATATAAAAACCTAGCCATAGAATTAGGTCACCTCCATAAATGTAAGATTACTCTGTCTGCCCTTGTCATAGGAACTCTTGGAACTTGGGACAACCTAAATGACTCTATCCTAAAAAAGATAGGCCTTTCTAAATCTGAAACCAAAGCCCTTGCAAAGATAGCATGCACGGCTGCAATACAAAGTAGCTACCATATATATAGAGAGCACACTTATAAGGACCCATAATCCCTCTTTATCTCTTTCTAACCTACGTCTTATGCTACCCTCTTCCTACACATCATATACTTTGATAACTAGTATTATTCCTAACACTATTAAAACTATACTCCTAGTGTTAACACTGCCGTTTTTTGTTGTTGCTGTTTTCCTTATTGTTGTTATTCTTATAATTGTTATTATTATTACTATTATTATTATTATTATTATTATTATTATTATTGTTGTTGGTGTTGTTATTACTATTATTATTATTATTATTATTATTATTATTATTATTATTATTATTATTATTATTATTATTATTATTATTATTATTATTATTATTATTATTATTATTATTATTATTATTATTATTATTATTATTATTATTATTATTATTATTATTATTATTATTATTATTATTATTATTATTATTATTATTATTATTATTTAATATTATTATTACTATTATTATTATTATTATTATTATTATTATTATTATTATTATTATTATTATTATTATTATTATTATTATTATTATTATTGTTATTACTATTATTATTATTATTATTATTATTATTATTATTATTATTATTATTATTATTATTATTATTATTATTATTATTATTATTATTTAATATTATTATTACTATTATTATTATTATTATTATTATTATTATTATTATTATTATTATTAATTACAATTATTAATATTATTGTTAATTACAATTATTAATATTATTGTTAATTACAATTATTAATATCTAAACATAAATAATTGCTTACAAAACAAACCAACAAATAAAGGGAGCATATATATGTATATATATATCTAGAAGATACTATCATAAAAAGTCATAATCACTGAATAGGTCACTGTGGGGGTTCTTGTAGGGACTCCGCCTATTCGGTGGTCTCTTTTATTAGCATTCTGTCCAAGTTTAAAATGATAATCATCGAATGGGTTACTGTAGGAGTCCTTGTAGGGATTCCGCCTATTCGGTGGTCTTTTTTTTATTAGCATTTTGTCCAAGTTTAAAATGATAATCATCGAATGGGTTACTGTAGGAGTCCTTGTAGGGATTCCGCCTATTCGATGGTCTTTTTAGTCGTTTATATTGATATTATATCTTTCGTGCCTTGTTTTCCTTATATATATTATAATATGTATCGAATTATAACCGCTTACATTCCCGCATAAGGAGTCTTCCTACTCCACCCATTTACCTATTCTTTAGACACCAAACTGACAAAACAGATGCCAGAAGACGTCATGGAACCCATCTTTTCCAGTACTGATGATGCCTACCACACCAATAACAGAATGCCAACGACCCCATAAAGATAAAGACAGAGAACCCATTCAATCTGATTATGAAGCAAATTATCCTCAATAAGAAAAACCCATCATTTCCCATACTGATGATGCCTAACACACCAATAGCAGAATGCCATCGACCCCATAAAGATGGAAACATGAAACCCACTCTTTCTGATTATGAAACAAACTATACTCAATAATAAAATCAATAGCACATCAATTCTGAAAATCAACACAGAAGACCAGATTGATACATATTGATTGATATATATATATATATATATATATATATATATATATATATATATATATATATATATATATATATATATATATATATATATATATATATATATATGTTGTATTGCAAAGCATTACCTTATTTACACAGAGCATGAATATTATAGAAGATATTCAAGGCCGAAGAAAGACGTTTGTTGCGAGCACAAAAAGCGCTCCAACACAAGAAATGAATGTGAAGCTTTAGCAAATGAAGGGTCGAGAACCTCTCCCCTTAAGCCTTAACCGGCCTTGTAATGAATAATAAATTTTGATTTTTTTTTTCTATGTCTACTACACAGGAAACCAGATTGCTACCGCGAATTTTCTTTCTACCTTCGCAGGTTCCATCTGAGGCAATTGTTCCTCCTCGAGTGATTGTTATTCCCAATGTTTTCCCTATTTCTGCTGAGATTGATACCTCGTTGTCTATCCTCACGCTTCCTTTTCGAAATGCATCTAAGCAATCTTCGGGCATTATGTTTACCGGCCTTGGTATTAATGTTGCGGATAGAAAAGCAGAATAGCTATTACTACCGCAATAATATTCGAACGTAGCTCTCTGAACTCTACATTCCTTTATCGTGGTTCTATAAAATTCACTCTCTTGGTAGACATAATATTCTACCTTTTCCCCTTGATGAACCTTCTCGGGATACGCCTCTTTGCACTCGATTGCATCTACTAGCGAATATACCCGAGATAGTTTAGGATTTCCACAGTCAAATACTGTTAATGAATTTGTTTGTTTTAATATGCCCATCATCACTAGGAACATCAGGATCATGCTTGTCATGTTTCCGGTGCCTGGACTACCATTATTTATGGCTTCTTCTACGACTTCAAATCGTGGTTTTGGAATTATTTCCTTTTCCCAAAATTTGTTTACGGTCATCCATACCTCTAGGTAATAATCTACCATTTCGACTATTCGATCGATTTCTCGTTCTATAAGCCTTTTATCGTCCCCTATCCGGGCTAAGGCATTTTGGATTAACAATGATAAACATGTTACCACTTTCCCTCTTGTTAACCCTTGCTGCACGAATGCTTCTATGGCCTCCTGGGTATCTCTTGTTGATACATCTTTGGATACTCTGTCCATTGTCTTCTTGACCTCTTTTGTTATTTTCTTTACTTCGATTCCCTTGATTTTTGGAATTCTCCATTCGGGCCTGATAATCCCGATCATTTGTTGTATACGTTGCCACAATAACGACCTTTCTGACGTTGTCTCATCTCCCGCCTGGTCGTCCATTTCTTGAGCTATCCCTGCTAATGTTTTTAACTGAATTTTCCGGATCGTTTCCGGATTTAACTGCTCCTTGGGTGGAGGTTTCATTTGATCCTTTCTAGGACGTCCTCGTGCATCTTTTTTCACTTTCTCCGGAGGTTTTTCAGTCTCCAGATTTGTTACTGCTTGTGACGTAGTAGCTCCTATGTTTGTTTCTCCTGGATTTAATCTGACGTATTCTGAGAAGTAATCTTCCTCGTCAATGTCCACCATTGGACAGGGATTAATTTCCTCTAATCTTATTTCCTCAATCTCTTCCGCAATTTCGTTTGCTATATCTGGCAGTCTCATTAATGACCACTGGGACTCTGGTGGAGTTACTGGGATGATCATTACCGTGGTTGTTGCCAGCGGTAGACAACCCACATCCACTAAATATTCATCATCATCCACCTGCCTGCCATGGACCATTATCAGGAATATACCTGTAGTTTGATCGGTGGCAATTACATCTCTCCTCAATATTTTAACCTTGATATAGCAATTATAAATCATTGTTAATGGTTCTTTTCCCATCATTCGCACGTCTAGATTAATGTTGCCTTGTCTATCAGGCTGACTTCGGATAGCTTTCCCATTTTTCCTCATCAGCGCTTCAATTTGCGTCTGGAATGGGCTTGTTTCCTTTACCACTGGTAGTATAAGTGGAATTATTGCTTCCAACAAATCTACTGGTATACGCAATACTAACATCCAGTCAAGTATTTCCTTTATAGTTTCTCCATCTCGTGGAGATTTCTGCAATTCCAACCCTAGTCGCTGGGTTAATTGTTGGGTTTCTTCCAATCTCTCTATTTCCATTTGAGTAATCAAGAATACGCTATCTTGATCCAAAAAAAAAATCAAATTTTATTTTATGACAATCCATCTGGCACAAGGCCGAAGGGGAGAACGGTTCTCACCCTTAAGAAATCTGAAATTTTTATGTTTATCTTCTTTGGATGCTGTAGTTAGGAACTCTGGCATCAAACGTGGTTTTTGGCTTAATTTATGATTTTTCTTTCTCAATATCAGTTAGGGGAGGCTTTAGTCCAATCAGCATATGCTTCCTGTCTAGTAAGATTAAAATATCGGAGTAGGAAGACTCCATTTGTGATTTTTGTAACGTTAATAGCTGATGTACTTGTAATATAATAAGGATTGAAAGGATGTTGTATAAAGTAACAAGGGTTTAATATACTATATATATGAACACATAAAAAGTATTATCCTATGGGCGGGGCCCCTACAAGGACCCCTACATTTACCCATAGACAATATTAATCTATTTATATTAATTTTATATAAGTGTAAATACAGATTATTAATTAAAGGGGATAGAGTTAGTAGTTGAGGCAAATAGCAAAGCATTAGTAATTAAATTAAATAAAAAAGAGAAAAAAAAGAAAAAAACCCTAACTAGTTAATATTAATATAATAGTAAAATATTTGAGCTATATAAATACACATACACATATATACATATATATATACATATATTAGTCATTGTTATAGGTACTTTTAATCCCTGGAGGAGACATATGAAAAACTGAGCAACTACTTAATTATCGTATTACTTTTATAATAACCATAGTGTACAAATAAATATGGGTATGCTTTGATATTATATACTATAAATATAAATATATTATTCCTTAAGGGTGTGTTCTCTAAAGATATGATAGCTGCTTACTACCGCAGCTGTGCAAGCGTTTCTTGCCAGGCTTTTTATTTCAGTTTTGGAGAGACCTATTTTACTGAGAACTTGGTCGTTTTTGTTGTACCAAGAGCCCAGAGTACCTATTATCAAAGTAGACAATGTAGTTTTTACTTTATGAGTTTTTTCTATTTCGATTGCCAAATTGGCATATTTTCCATAATTATCAGCATTCGCTTTTTAAAATTTTCCCTTTGCTCGTAAGGTACTTTGATATCTAGAATGTGGGTGATTTTATTTCTCGATGATCTGATTAGTAGGTCAGGTATTAAGGTAGTTTCGATTCCTTGTGGTGTGCGTTCGATGTCCATTTTGAATCCATAGTTAAGAAGAGATTGACATACCGCTTCTAGTACACGTGTATGCTTATTTCTTCTTGCATTTATTTTTGCAGGGCAGTGATTGAAGACATGTGCCTGTGTCTCTGGATGGGAATTGCATTGCCTACATAGAGTATTTTTTTAGCCTTTAATCTATGTGGTGCATAGTTTAATTTTAGGAGATTGTTCCTTGCTCTTAGTAGGAATAGGTATTGAGCATCGGTTAGAGTGTCAGTCTTAACCAGGTAGTCAGCCACACTACTATCGCATATGGATTTAGCAATATGCCCTTGGCATTTGAGATTTATCCATTTTTCTGCATGTATTAAGCCTATTATTGAGTGGAGTTCTGATGATGAGTTGTTGAGATTTGTGGAGAAGAAATAATTGATCCTTTCTTTGTATTTTATTTCCAGCTGGTACATGTCATCTAATAAGACAATTTTGACATGAATTCCATATTTTAATCTTAAGAGGTCGACGGATTTCCTGAATTTAGAAAAGAAAGATTTATAACCAAAGTTTTTTGTAGTATCACCATTGATCCATGATAAGGCAGCCTCTATATTGCCATTACCCCGTGATAGTGCAAGTTCCAATAGTACTAGATTTTGGAAGCCTGTATCAGAAGAATTTAGTGCCCGAGCAAGGTGTACAATACTTTGTATTAGATATTCATCAATGGATGAGGTTAGTCCAATACCTCCCATTTTCACCGATGCATATATGAAATGATTGTTAATTTGGAGTAATTTATCTCCTAAAGATGTTTTGATAAGCTTACGAATCTTCTGGTCAAAACCTTTTTGGGGCTCTCTATTTTTGATGATTTTGTCCTTATGAGAATCAAGGACACCATGAAGGATCTCACAATTACGAAAAGGAAAGATAAGGCGAGAATGGATGAAGATTTTAAAGGCATTTATTTTCTGTGATGGATGGAGGTGGGATTCAAGAATCTTTTTAGTATCCTTAACGGCAGTTTCAAGTCTGTCGTCTATGTTGTGTCTTTTTTTGTGGGTAAAATCAATTCCCAAGTATTTATACAAATTTGAATCATCTATTTTTGGAATGATTTCTCCATATAGCTTTATTGGAAAATAGTTCAGCTCATGATCAATATGAAAATAACCAGATTTTGATGGTTTAAATCTCAGGTTGGCTAATGAAGCTAGACGGGTAGTTTCTAAAAGGGCAGAATTGATAGAGGCATAGGAGTTAGATACTAGCACAATGTCATCGGCATATGCTAGGATACCTATGTTCATGTTATTAAAGATGAAAGGGTGACTGATGAGGATGTTTTTAAGTATGAAGTCAATGGCAAGACAAAAAAGAGTCATAGATAGAGGGCATCCCTGTTTAACTCCTCTAACTATGGGCACCTCTGGGGATCTTTCCCCTTCACAATCAAAGATAGTATTTACGCCATCATACATATTTTTGATAAGTTTAATAGATTTGGAGTCGAGGCCCATTGCAGATAGAGTGTGCCAAATGAGGTTATGTGGCATTGAGCCGAATGCGTCAGAAATATCGAGCCAGATAATATGTAGATCACTCTTGGTTCTGAAGGCAGAGTCTTTAATTAATTGTAGGATAAGGTTATGCTCTGCACAACCGTCTGAGGCTCCAATGGCTTTCTGATTTCTAGATATCAGGTTTCCTTCTTTAATCCATCCAAGAAGTCTGTTGTTTAGGAGTGATGAAAGTACTCTGTAAGCAGTATTCATTATGGAAATAGGTCTCCATGAGCTTGCTTCGAAACTAGTTTCACTTTTTCCTGGTTTTAAGATGAGTTTTGTCCTGAACGTTTTCCAGTTTGTAGGGCAGTTGGCATTACGTATGATATTATTACATATAGCCAGTATTAGTTGGTAGTCAGGTGAAATTTTCCTCCAATTTGCAAGGGTAATCAAATCCATTCCTGGAGCAGTATTGTCCAGTTGTTTGAAAATATATTTAATTTCGTCAATATCGAATGGGGTAGACGAGTGATTCTCAGGATAATTTGGAATATATTTAATTGATTCCGGATGACAATTAGCCATTTCACCAGCAAAGAGCTTAAGGAGATTTGCCATAACAGGCTTTTGAAAATTAACCTCGTTGTTCAAAATTCTCGCAATCTCCTCCTTGGGGTTAAACTTGTACCTATTTCTTTTTATCATGACTAATTCATTATTATTTTTTTGTTTTTTATGGACTATATCTGCTGGTTTTTTAAATAAATATTTTTTTTCATTAATATTAGCGTTTATTTTTTCTATTTCTCCTAGTACATTATCACAGTCGGTAGCGTCTATATTAAGATCAATTATAAGACTACTGATAAATGTCCGATATTTTCGTACATCATCAGTAGGCAGTCTAGTATTACATAATTTCGTCAAGATTACCTTAATTCTCTCAGTCATATTCGGAATATTGGGAGAAGTTAATTTTCTATTTAATATTAGACATTCAGTCATGTGGCACACAAAGAAGGCTGATTCATCTGGACTACTACATCGTGGATATTGTATTTGCTCTAGTTTAATTTCAACTGGCATAACGATTTTTTGTAAGTCAAGGATAGTAGTGAGGATGTTATTACCAAGAGCGTTGTAAGAAGAGTAAGAATCATCAACTGTAGGATCTATTATAAGAGCGAGTTTACGGCGTTTGTCAAGAAAGAACAGAAACCAGTTGTTTTTACCATTATACATTGGCATGACAATCTCGTTCCATCCTGCGAAGTCTCTAAAAGGGAAGGATTCAAAAAAAGTACGGAAGTTGTGCTGGATTAGCGAGTTACCTATAAATGGATCTACGAAGATGGTGGAGTTTCTTATTGCGAATGAGAAGATGAAAGCCTTGATTGTGTGCTGGGACCATCATGTTGATTCTTTTTCCAAATTATTTGAAAAGAGAATGGTATCAGGGATTTCTCTACCTATAAGTTCATTATTATTTGGTGTGAGAATATTCTCATTAGTTGCAAGAATATTTTTAAAAAAATCTCCATTCACATTGCTATTTCCCTCGCCTACCTCGTTATTGAGTTCAATTAGGTTATTTAAATGAAAATCATTTATATGGTTTTTAATTTGATGAATTGGCAGCCATTCCCCGCAGTAGCAATAGATATTCTTATCTATGTTAAAGATTAGTTTTTTGTGCAGTTTGTTCATATGCGCCGATATACTTTCTATTGGGATTTCAGGGTTGAAGGTGGTGTAGCATTTATTTTTTATATTCTTATTTAGGATGTGGCATGCAATTTCATGCTTAGGGGTAATTTCTACGGTAACATCCTTTAGGTAGGCTCTGTCAATCTCACAATGGTGGTCGAAATCTTTGATATGTTTGTATAAGTTTTTAAAATTTATAACGTTCATTGTGGATCTATCCCCTCCTTGTTTTGGTCTACATTGATAGCAGTCAATGTCCGAATCATAATTGAAATCAATTCCATGGACATCCTTAGCATGTGCAATCAAAATTTCTCTCGAGAATACACCTATAGATCCACAGGATACTGGATTATGTAATCCCGCTCTACAATTCATTTTTCCCCTACCATCAAAAAAATAAAGAGCTTTATTATTCTTATCGCAAGTTTTAAAATTTTTAGAAGTTCTTATCTTTGTTGTCTTTGCTATATTAACATTTTTTGGATGGTTAGTTTGGATAGTAGTTCCTTTTACTTGTAATGATTTTAGAAGGGATTTTTGTTCATTAATAGCTGAGGCAATTGGGGTAGAAGTAATAGCATAGATAGATTGGTCATTGCTTGACTGGGTAGGGGATTTTTTGGGGGTATAAGTTATATCGTCTTTTTGGATAATTGAAGCAGATAAGGGGAACAATGACTTAGGGTTTTCAACGTGTACAGAGAAGGAAGTATTATCGTTTCTAGATGTGTTATCCAGAGGAGAAGGTTTAGTAGATTTACGTAGGATAATGGATTCATTGGATGACTTATCAGAGGAGCTGTTGTGTAAGATGATATTATCAATATCCGTATTTGTGTGCTTAATTATTAAAGAGGTATCCGCAAAAAGGTCAGAGTTCGAATGGTTATCTAGGTCACAATTATATGTTTTTTTGGGAGAAGGTGAAGGCTCGTTGTTATTGTCACATTTTGGAATTGATTCAAGTTCAAGTTTATTTATATGCGGTTGGGGGAGGATAGATTCACAATTTTTTCCCGTAAAATTAAATGTCTCTAATACATTTTTCACTTTTTTTAGTAATTCAGGGTTTGGTCTAATGAATTCAGGCGGAGTGCTGTTCGGGATTGGTTTAGAAAAATGTGGTTTTTTAGAGGTGTTTCTGTTTTTGGTTTTTGGTGAAGTTGTTGATGGGGTTGTTGGCATCTCATTATTTTTTAGTGGAACTTGCTTTTTAGGTTTAGAATCATTTAAGTCAATAAGCTTAGCGTATCTATTGGCAGAGTTGAAGTATCTAGAGTTATGAGAGTTATCATCTCTGAAGGTGACTTTCTTTTTTTTCTGGGCAGACTTATTATTATGGACTAAAGGGAATGGCTGCGGTGTTTCATTAAATACTTTACCATTATTCTTAAAAAATAAGAAATGACAGAGTTTATTAAATTTTAATACTAAAATATAGAAAAAATCTTTAATAATATGATAATTGGTTTTCTTATCTATCCCCTTTAATTGGGTATGAATATCTATGAAAAGGTTTTTAATAAAGGTATTTATATAATCAATATTTAGTTTAGGTATTATATTATTTTTATTTGAAACATCGTTGGGTATCAGTTTCATATTAAAAATACTCTTTCCTAGTTTAGTTTGACCTTTACTAATAATTGCTATTAGTTGCTCATATTTTGCATTTATAGTAGAGAAAGTTTCTCTAAAGAATTTCGCGAGTGGTAATACATCATTTTTCCCCAAGATAATGAATTGATCCCTAATATTGTTGAAAAAAGTGTCCCCAATTTCTTTTAAATTAACTATATAGCTGGGTATGATATTGTCTTTTTTTGCATTTATGATTAGTGCTTTATTAATCTTTATTGGGATATTACTCTTATTATTAAAGATAGGGGTTAGGTTTTCAGGGAGTCGGCCGTAGGCCGAAGAGCTGCGTATATGGTTATTAATCGTAGGTAGGGTAACATTTGCCGTGAGTCGGCCGTAAAAAAAAATTTTCATTGGTATCATAGGTTGTGATCTTATTATTATATTTAAACAAATTAATATCGGAATCTTTTAAGAATTTTTCATTTTTATTTTTAAAAAAATATTTTAAATTATTATTATTGTTAAAAAGGTGTTTTTCATTATTATTTTTTAAATTATTATAAAAAAAGAGGTGTTTTTCGTTATTATTATCTAAATTATTATTTATTGAAAAATGTTTTTTATTTTTAAAATTTTTTATTTATAAAACTATTTAATACTTTATTATTAAAAATTTCGGGTTTTTCAAAAAATTCTTTAAACATACTAGGTGTTTCCTTTTTAATTTTTTTTACATTTTCAATTTCATTAATTTTTTTATAAGAACCATAATTTTTATAAAAAAGTCTATCATTTTTACTATTTTCTAAATTTTTTTTCCAAATTGAATAATTCTTATTTTTGTCAAAAACTGGATTTGTGAATTTTCTATTTTTTTTAAAACCGAAATTTTTAATATTATTAATACTATTATATGAGAATTTTTCATCTCCATAAATTCTTAGATTTGAAAAATTCTCGTTTTTTGAAACAGAGTTTTTAAAATTATTAGTATTGTAATTCTGATTATTAATTACCTTTTTTATATAGAATTCGGATAGTTTTGAAAAAACGCGTAGTGCATTTTCATCCATTTTTTTGTAATAGTATGTATCCTGTTGAAAAAATTGGTTTATATACTCATGGGTTACTGAGTCATAATTCTTGACTATCGAGGCAATCTTCTTCCATTGTTTTTCCAGTTCCTGAATCGTAGTTTCATTGCTTCCTGAAATAAACTTTAAGAAGTAATCAAATGAAATAATCTTATTTATTTCTGCCCAGTGCTCTTGAATGCTATATAGAGGCAATTCTGCTAAGCACTGGTTAACGGCGGGATTCTCGAATTTCTTGTCAAAAATTTTCATTGGTATCATAGATTGTTACTGCTACTGCTACTGCTACTGGCTTCTGTGCTCTCTTTGCTGTGAGCTTTGTCACTCTACCTGGGAGTATCCCGTTCTGTAGAAGTGTTTGATTTGCTTCTAATTTTATTCCACATAAGTATAAGTCATATCCTTGATGCTTAATACTTGTCAATGTTTCCTTTAATTTATCGGCTCGACTTCTTACATTTATATCGAGATTATACTCTTTATCCTGTGGGAGTTTTATATTGAGCTGGGCATCTTGGAGATCGCACTCATGTTCCAAGAGTTTTCCTAATTTCCTTAGGATTTTGTACGTGTCGTTATGATACTTTGGATCATCTTCGACCTGCGATATCAGTTTTACTACTGTATCGATTTCGTGAATTTTAATTTCTGTTTCTCCCAATTTTCCCAATTGTCTGGCCAGCTTCTGCTGGTACTCATATCTGGAATCCACCAGTTTTAAACATTTTGTTAGGGTATCCGACCCTTCTTTTACCTTTGCTTTCCCTGGCAAGGTTCTATCGAACTCGCTTAGTATGGTGGCCATACTAGGTTCATCATCGGAACTCTCCTCTGATTCCGTTTCCTGAAGGTCCTCTCTAACGGAGTCCTTTTTTCTGAGATATTCATCTCTTCCAACTTCTACCATGAAGATGGTGCCTTCTTGGTCGGTCAATCTAGCCAACCTATTCTTTTCCTCCTGGATTTCCATTTCCAGTTGTTGCAAATACGTTAACCCTTGATCCTGGTTAACCATGAAAGTGGTCTTAGACTTGTTCACATTACCCTTATCGGTATTTTTATTGAACTGACTCGTATTTCCACTCTGGTTCTGAGGACATGACCTCATCATATGTCCGAATTTCCCACATCCGTGACATTTTATCTTTCCTGATGAATTTACATCATCTCTTTTAATTGTGCTAAAATTATTGCTGTTCTGAGGACTTCTAGTCTTGCAGACCGCAGCAACATGTCCCTTTCGTTTACATTTTTCGCATTGCAAATTCTGTACTCTACAATTTTCCGCACCATGGTTATTCCGTCCACATTTGGTGCATTGTATACTTTTGCGATTGTCCATAATTTTCCTGCTGGTACAATCCTTCGCTATATGCTCTTTTCTATGGCAATTGAAACATTCTACTGGTGTTCTTTCACTGTTTACGAGGAACATGGTTGACTTTTCCAAGCTGCTTTCAATTACGACAGCTTTCCGAGTCAATTCATCAAAATCATCACTAGTATGTAATATTAGAGCGTTCCTCATTGTAGGAGTAAGTCCTGCCCATAACTGATCCTTAACTAACAATTCTGTGGGCTTTGCCCATGTGGTTTTTGGTCCGAATGCTCTTTCAGCAATTAGTGATAGCTGGTGTGCAAATTCCCCTACATGTTCATTGGCATTCTGTTTTCGGTGATAAAATTGTTGTCTAAATATTCTTCCCGCATCTCCGGGCAATATTCGAGCAGTCATTTGTTCTCTCATTTCAGCCCATGTTTTTGGAACTTGGGCAATTGGTAATGCCATAATGTCATTATATTTTTCTCTTGCCAGCCCCTTCATATATATAGGTAGCCTTTGTATCATGATATTATCTGGATAGGCATATGCTTTGGCCATCTGATAATATTCAGACATAAACTCTGGGAATTCTCCCGGATCACCGCTGAATGCCTTTACGGGCAGAGCGGGATATCTGGCAAATGCATTTACATTAGCTTCCTCTGCCATTTAATTTTCCAGTTTTACTCTGGCTCTAGTTCCTAACGCTATTTTGTTTTAATTCAATATCTACCCGCTGATAATTTTATCACGTCGGGCTCACCAAAATGTTAGGTTCGATGGGTATGTCTTCGAACTAACACAAAAATGTTCTATCTGACTCCAAGTAAATAATTTATGCGCGTAGGTAATCAAATAAATAAATAAGAGATATGTTTCAAATATTTATTTTCAATTAAAAGTTAGTTACACGTTTAAATATGTATAAATATAGTTACACCACGCTGCTTTCTCTAAGTATAGAAAACGGTTATTCAAACCGCCCTGAAGAGTGTTACTAAGTATCAAGGCTGGCCCTAAATGCGCCAACAGCTCGATATAGGTGAAAGGAAAAGAGAACGGGACAATCACCAAAATTTACGCTATAGAATTAACCCAGAAATTGGTTAATTCTTTTTAATAAATATTACTAACGAGACAACACAAAATTCGTGCTGACGTCAGGATATCCCCTAAATTTATTTAAAACAAATAAACCCTTTATAAATACCTTTACAATTATTCAAATATTAATAATTAAAATATTGATAAAACTAACTGATATTCCTTAAATAGTACTGAAGAGAGTTTTAATAATTATTCCACAAATTAACTATCGATTTGATATTTCCAATAATTATCACGATTTCTGTAATCCAACTGTCTATGTGCACAGAAATAAATTCCCAAAAATTTACGAAACTAATTTTCTTTCAATCGATACGATTCTTATCACTTGACGAAACTTGATCGTTACTATAAATAGAATTGGTTCCTAATTTTAGTCACTGCGGTTTTTTCTCACTCCTATCTTCGTCCCTTCATCTAATTTTTTATCTGCTATTTATACAAATTTATTTTACGTAATTCTATTAATAGTAATTGTTTAATTACTATTTTTATTATATATTTTAAATAATTCCTACAATTCTATTTTTAGTAATTATTTATTACTAATTATGTTTTAATTTTAATTTTAGTATTTAATTTCTATTTTTGGTAATTTTAAAATACTATTTTTATTTTAATCCTAATTTTGGTAATTAATTATTATTTTATTTATTATCTAATTTCGAACGTTCATTTCCGGTTCCTACTGAACCCCAACAATTGTACCATGCTGGAGTTGACAAAGTTATCAAATACATACAAAGCAATTTTGATAAGAGAGATCTAATAAAGGAAGTAAAAACGACAATATCAAATTGCGAATCGTGCCAAAAAGTTAAAGTTGTAACTGCAAAGATGAAAGAGAAACCAAAAGTACTTGAAGTGTCCAATGAAAGAAACATTTAGCAGGAAAAGATACATATGGGCTATAACCGACCATTACAACATATATATCTCGTTAACAGCAATAAATAAACAGTATGAAGAGAAAATTTGGAAGATATTGTTAAACAACTGGATTCTAAAATTTGGGGCACCCAAAGAACTACATTTAGATTGCGAGAAAACATTCGAAGTTAGTAGCATAAAGAATATAAGCAAAAATGCAGGGATCGAGATAGCGTATTCGAGCCCATATCATCATAATACGAATAGTATGATCGAAAGACAATTCCGGACAATAAGAGATTTTATTAATGCATCGCTGAAATACGGAAATACAAAAGACTGGGCAGACCTTATCCCAGGCATAGAAAATACACTCAACGTGACAATTCAAAAAACAACGGGAGTAAGTCCAGCTGAAATTGATTTTGGTAGGAGAATTGATAGATCGATATGGTATAATGATAGCAGAATCAACAGGAATGATATCGCATTGAAAATTGAAAGTAAAAGACGAAAAAGTAAAAAAAAGTAAAGGACGAAACAACAACTGCAAGAAGGTTGGAAGTTGTTAATCAAACGAGAAATACGAAAGAAGGATCAAGATAGATATGAAGGACCATACACGATATAAAAACGAATACACGATCGTAGTAAAAATAATAATATTTAATATTAGTGTGTGATTACAGAAGACATGAGCAATACCCGTGTAAGATGATATAATAATTTCCAACGAATTACTTACATAACCAGGTCACTAGACCTTGATATCTATTGAATGATGCGGGAATGCTTGTATAACTAAATTAAGTAAGTATGCTTGTCTTCTGTGTCAATAGTATCACTTAAACTAATAATTCTCCCTTTTGTAGATTACGCAATTCAATGTACTATAAATAGTATAACGATTGTGTGCTCCGCTTAGATTTTTGTGGTGAATAAAGATTTCTGTGAAACTATGTCTTCTTCTAACATGGCGACCACGCCAGGACTCCAAAACTATATCAAGCCACCTAATCAATTGCTGCCAAATGGTGATTTAGAAATTTTTATTTTGGAATTGAAGAGATTTTTCGAACTCACTCAACAACCGCAAGAAATTCAAGAAATTGTTACCAAGGCCTTTCTGTCGGTAGAGTTGATCCAGAAATATGAAGAAGTACAGAGCGATTATTCAGGCTATGAAGAAAGATTAAGAAAAGCGTTCGAACCAAGGAAAAACCTAGCCATGGATCTAGACGCAGCTTTAAGATATCGAAAAGGAAATGACTCGTGCACCGAATTTTTCAATAAAGTGGAAAAGCTCGTCGACAATGTTCTTCGACACAAATTAACAAAACCGGCATTAATGTTATTTTTAATGCAGAATGCAATGGAAGATATGGAAACAAAAAAAGAATTGAAATTAAGAGAAGTTAAATCAGTAGATAAGGCCAAGGAAGTGATATCAAGAATGGAAGAAATTCAAAAAGAGCTTTCAAGTGAACAATCCTTAGCATCTCTACATGAAAATAAATCATATGCGGAGACAGTCAAAAGTCCGAGAAAAACTCAGTTGTACCAACAGAATAAGACGCCAATATTTTCTAACTCTAGAACCAATGAGGCCGTGAACTTCAATATGCCAAATAAAAGTGACTGGAAGAACGGGACCAGGCGATTTAAACTGCAGAGATGTTGGGCGTGTGGAGAGCAAGGACATATTCGAGCAGAATGCCCAAACGTAAAATGCTCTCAATGTTCCAAAAATGGTCATTTCAAGTATCAATGTTGGGACATCAGAAGAAATTCAGTTAAAACAGAAGCATATTACAACGGAAGAAATTATGATAGAAATCAAAAACAATTTGGATCCAGAGGACAATATCAAAGCAGAAACCAATCTTCAGACAGAGAACCACATCGAAGACAATGCAATGCGATATACGACTATGAATACGAGGAAGGAGAACTGATTCAACAGGATGACATGCAAAAAGATTGCGAACAGCTAAAAGGGGAGGCTCCAGTTTCAAGGGAGTTGCTAGGAGCCATAAATTTGGTTTAAGTAAGTATATTGTTGACACAGAATGTTTGAATTTGAATGCTTGTGATTTCAAGATTTCCGTAATGAATGAATTTAAAGATGATTTAAAAATTAATGATGTAATTATGAATGAGTGTGAATGTTTTGACTTTGAAAATTATTTTGAATATAGTTTTTATGAAATTAATAACAAAATTGATAAGATTATGAGTATCGAAATAATTAATAATAAAGTTAATGAAAATAAAGAAATACCTTTTGCACCTAAATTCGTTTACGAAAGAATGAATGGCAGACCTAGTGTAGGTATTTGGTTGGAAAATAAAATAAAAGTTGATTGTCTTTTGGATACCGGGGCTAGAATAAACGTGATTAGCGAAGATGTTGTTAGTAAATTAAAGATGCGTGATAAAATAGGGGAATCCAATATTATGGTTACATGTGCAAACGAGAGCACACTTAAAATCATAGGAACAATATTACTAAAAGTGAGAATTTCGGGATTAGAATTGGTAATTAGATTCTTTGTGGCAAATAAGATTAACCCGAGCGTAATTGCAGGCGTAGAAATGATGAATTGTTTTGATATTAAATTACAGGCAGTAACTAAAGTAAAATTAAAAAATCAATTAATGAATTTAGAGGAAAACAATTTGAAAGGAATTATCGACCCAACGATTAATAAATTACTTAAAGAATTTTCGGATATAATCATGAAAAATAAATGGGATGTAGGAAAAACACAGTTAATTAAACATAAGATAGTTACTAGAGGTAGCCCAGTGACAATTAATCCTAGACGTCAGCCGATTCATATTGCTCACAAAATACAAGACATGCTAAAAGACATGGAAGAAGCAGGAATTATAAAAAAATGTGACTCGGTGTGGAATAGCCCATTGGTATGTGTGTTAAAAAAGAATAAATCAGATATTAGAATATGTTTGGATTTTCGGGCACTAAATGCAATTACGGAGAGACCTCGATTTCCAATACCAAATATTGAAGAGATGATGGATATCCTAAATGGAGCACAGATATTTAGCACTATCCATCTTGGTAATGCTTATTATCAAGTGGAATTAGAAGAGGAATCAAAAATAAAGACTGCATTTTCAACAAAAGATGGTCAATATTGTTTTAACCGAATGCCTTTTGGAATTGCAGCTGCCCCACCAACTTTTCAAAAATTAATGACTCAAATTTTGGGTGATCTTAATTGGAGAGAAGCAATTGTCTATTTAGACGATATCCTTATATTTGCAGACAATGAAATCGAACATAAAAAAAGACTAGAAAGAGTTTTTCGAAAGATTCAAGAAGCTGGTTTGAAAATAAGCTTAGAAAAATGTTGTTTTAACAAACTAGAAATAAAATTTTTGGGACACATTATAAATAAAAATGGTATTAAGACAGATTATGAAAAGATAAAAGCAATGCAAGAATATGAAAAACCAAAATGTATTAAACGTTTAAGAAGCTTTCTAGGCTTAACAAATTATTATCGAAAATTTGTTAAAGATTACACCAAGTATGCAAGACCATTAGAAAGGTTATGTGGGTCTAATAAAGATAAACTTATATGGATTGAAGAATGTGAAACAAATTTCAACACGCTAAAGAAAGCGTTAACGTCTACCCCAGTACTAGGATTTCCGGATTTACGAAAAACCTTTATTTTAGATACAGATGCTAGTTTCGATACGATTGGGGGAGTGCTTTCGCAGTTGAGTAGTAATGGACAAGAACAAGTTATTGCATATGGATCAAAGACAATGAATAAGCACGAAATCGGTTACTGCATTACGCGAAAGGAATTGCTTGCAATCTATCATTTTACTCAGCATTTCAAACACTATCTATATGGAAAAAGATTTACTTTAAGAACCGATCATAAAGCTATAACCTTTATGATAAATACAAAAAAGCCAATACAGCACAATTCCAAACATGGATTAACTATTTAAGTGGGCTAGATATCAAATTAGAATACAGAAAAGGAGAATTGCATGCTAACGCAGATGCCCTATCAAGAAAAGACTGTACTTCATGTAGTCAGTGCCAAACAGTTCATGAAAACGCCAAGGTAGATAAAAATAAAACTAAAATATTGGCCATAGAAAATATGGACCAAGAAATAAAAGTAAATAACGAAGGTATAATTTTTAATATACATAAAGACTTATGTCACGCAGGGGTAAAAAAAATTTACGAATATGCACGGAAAAATATGAAAATGAAAATTAGTGAAAATGAAGTTAGAAGAGTGATTGAAAATTGCGAACAGTGTCAGAAACGGAAGACGTGGACAAGACGAACAAAAGAACCGCTGATTAAACAGAGTACAGATGAAGTTTTCAAAGAGATATTTATTGATTTCTGCGGACCATTTAAGAAAACAATTCATGGAAAACAATATATTTTAGCTATAATTGATCAATTCAGTAGGTATATATCATTGACGGCAGTTGCTCATCAGGATGAAAAGACGACGGCAAAGATTTTAAGAGAAAATTGGATTTTGAAATTTGGTGCCCCTAAAATCATTCACTCCGATAGAGGAAAAACATTTGAATCTCAACTCCTTTTAGAAGTGTTGAAAACGCATCATATTACAATAATATATTCAAGCCCATATCATCCTAGTACAAACGGTTTAGTTGAGAGGCAATTTAGAACTATAAGGGATGCAATTGCAATTACGTTAAAAGACAAACGGCATAAAGATTGGGCAGAAATATTGCCAGATGTGGAATTTATGTTAAATGCGACGATACAGCAGACAACCGGATTTTCGCCCTCTGAAATAATATTTGGGCGGAATATTTGTAGACAATGGATGGAAAAAGAGAATTTGGATATACAAAATAATGATGCTAATAATCGGAGAAGGGAGATCGTGGAGGGAATTAAACATAAACAAAACATAGCAAAGAATTTAATTACACAAAATTTTAGGAATTTTGAAGTTGGAGACCAAGTATTGGTTAAAAAAGAAAATACTAGAAAGATGGATGAACGTTATGAAGGGCCTTATGAAATAACTGGAAAACGACATGACAGAAGCTATGTTCTAAAGAATAAGCAAGGCAAAGAAATAATTCGAAATGTAGAATGGCTCAAAAGTTTTAAATGGAGGGGGATGTAAGATGATATAATAATTTCCAACGAATTACTTACATAACCAGGTCACTAGACCTTGATATCTATTGAATGATGCGGGAATGCTTGTATAACTAAATTAAGTAAGTATGTTTGTCTTCTGTGTCAACAGTATCACTTAAACTAATAATTCTCCCTTTTGTAGATTACGCAATTCAATGTACTATAAATAGTATAACGATTGTGTGCTCCGCTTAGATTTTTGTAGTGAATAAAGATTTCTGTGAAACTATGTCTTCTTCTAACAACCCGTGTATAATTAACAAGGTCATGTGTAATATTATTCCTTACCGGGATATAGATTTCTATAGATTTCTATAGATTTCTATAGTGTGAAATTTATCTTATACTTACTCAAAGTATGTATGTTTCTATAACGTAAGATTATTGATTTTTTCTTATATTATAGGAAACGTATCTCCTTGGTGTTTGGGTAAGGAACATGCAAGTGTATAGAGTGTAAAAATTAAAAATCAATATTTATGAAGTAATTTTTATAGAATTTTGAAGAGCACTTCATTGAAAATCTAATGAAGTGTAAATTATTTATATAGTCAACTTTGATTGGGCCGGAAAACTAAAATGTTTAAAAATTAATATTTTGAAACTATAATATAGAGCAAGTGTTTTAGAATAAAACAATGTATAGAAGGTTAATATCTATCAAACAGATCGTTTGGAGATCAATAATCAAGTGCCAAACACGAACCAACTAAGATTTTATCATATTTGTAATAAAAAAATCTTTCGGAAATTTTTTAACTTGTTTGCACTTGAGCACTTGATAATCAACAATAAATCTAAAGATCAATACTATGGTGTCTGTCTTTAAGTTTTATCAAAACTATCTCTCAAAAATCTCTTTATTGCATTAAAAATTATAATACACTTAAACATTTGTTTACGATATATTTCGATATTTTCCCTATAATCATTGACGCTTTCTTATAATTAAATGTATGCTTAATTATTTATTCAAAAATACATTTTAAAAAAATATTATGAGTGGGGCATGATAACATTACATCAAAATTTTCAACAATACGTCATGTAATTTTTATCACTTTTATGAACAACTTTTTCATTTAAAAATCAATAATGCACTGTAGTCAGAAATTGCTTTATACATTTTGCACATTAAAATAAATATTAATACAAAAAATATACAATTCACGATAACTCATTGATCAAATAAGTGGAAACTTCATTCGCAGGATTGGGATTTTGGCTTTATCGAGATAGATGTGTGCACCATAACTCTTATTGGTCCAGAACCCTCACATATACTTACTATCTACATCGATAATTTAGCACTTTACGAATATTAGAAGTCAAAATTATTTACACAAATTTTCGAAAACTTTTAAAAAATTTCACCCTACACTTTTGCAAAACTTCATGACTTTCCGAGCTTCTTTTTTTCCTATTCATTTAGCCCTTTTACCTTATTCTAATAAATGTAATTTGATTTTTTGCTTTTGGGTGTCATTGTGAATATCATGTATGAATTTTAGAAGTAACAATTATAGGAAGACACTTCATAGCAAAGTCAATAATTATTATCATAATACAAGATCATCAATGAGTTCTAGACCTTTAATGTGTCAGCTGCTCATATTATTTTAAACTGTTTATTGCAACATTTCCTCGGAATTGCAAGATGAGAGGAAAACAGCTTAGTCAAAAGACTACAAAACTAATTTGATAACACCATCAAGTTCAAACCTTCCAAAAACCGATGAATTTATTTGTAACATGATGCCTCTGTTTCTTCTAATTTTTCCAGTTCTGCTAGCTATCAAATGATTTCATCAGAACAATTTCATAATAGTGACTCGAAAGTTTTTACTACAAGATATTTTCCCCAACATTCGCATCTATCGCGCAATTTCAGGTATTCAGAAATAATTAAATAATTAGATTTTGAATTTTATAATTAAGAATAGATTCATTAATATTTTTTCATTAACTTTTAAAAGAAAAAATTTCTATTTATCAGATTTGCTTCATAATATTGCCAATTAAATATGTGATCAATAAATTAATGGATGTATTTTAAATAATAGTATATAATTTTAAAATAAATAAATTAAATTAATTTAGTCAATATTAATAGATTTTCAACTTAATTTTATGAATAAAAAAATTAGAATCCAATTATAAATTAATTCAAATATGGATATTTTGATTTGTTTAAAAACTTCTATTTAATGATTATAAAAATAAACCTTTTTAATTATCGTTATAGCTTGTCAAATTTAATCGATTGTGAATAATTTTCTGATTGTGTTCGATGAAGCTGGCAGTTACATATTCTTTACCAGGTATATTTTTTATATGTTAATAATAATGTTTTCATCTCGATGGAAATTTGGCCATTTTTGTTTACTTAAATTTACTTTGAATTTGAACATAAACTACATTTTCAGCCTGCTTGTTGTTGATGGCTCTAATATTGATCAGCGATGGTCAGATTCATCTCAAAGTTAATAAGATTCCCAAGTTTCCTTTTCCAGCAGGAAGCAACTTCACAATTGAAATAGAAGACATTGAAATTGGGAAGTCAATTGACGGATTTATCCATGACATTCTTATAATCCAGATTAGCAATTCAAGCAAGAAGGACCAAGCAATATTTGAGTACATTTACAAGGATATGATCGATATTCCGCATAAAGGAGATTTCATGAAGATTCCGTCATGGATCAGATGGCCGAATCGGATAACTGCCACTGTACTGTTTGATCGTGCCGCCAACAACAAAACGCTGGAAATATTTCAAATTAGAGCCAAAAATAACATAGAAAAACGAAGGCAAATGCAAAATTTAAACGAAAGTTCTCGCATTTATCAATCACAAATCAATCTGCTAATCGATCCGAAACTAGAACTGTTGATCATTTCGTTGGACGGTCGAAAATTCGAATTGATGCATGATGAATGGGGAACGGCAAGTTGTCGGTCGTTTGACGGAGTGCCGATGGAAATACCGTATTGGGATAAAGATTTCGATTTCAAGTTGCGCGATGCGAAATTTTTCCCGGAACGGAACCAGAGAACAATACAGATTTACGCATCGATTCTCGATCACATGAAAGAACTTAGCTGCAGAGCTGGTAGATCAAGGGAAGTCGTCAGAATCAATGTGCTACGTAAGAACAATTGGCAATCGGAATTGACCGTCATTTGTATTACTCAGATCATCCGACACAGATCCTGTTAGATCCAGAACTGGGTAGCTTCGTGGAGAATGGCACAACCATCCATTGCTCATCCATCGATGGATATCCGGTGCCAGAGGTGCGCTGGAACTTTATTTCAGGCCCTGATGATCCCGGCAGATATTTTAACATCAGCAGAGACGGACGGAAATTGCATTTAAAATCGGGAACGCCAATCGGAACGACCTGGAAATTCAATTGTTCTGCGACGAACATTTTGCCACGCACAAAGGTCACATTCAATCGCACTATCAGCTTTGAGATCGGGCGTAAGTTGTCCAGTTAATTTCATTCGATACATTTAACATCTTGTCCCTTCCAATATCATATTTTCTCGTTGTCTGACTGGGTTCCAGACAGGAAATTATCTCCAAACTTGTACGACTTATAGCCTAAAACTCTCTAGGCCACCAAATTTTCTTAAATAATTCTTGCAACCATTTATAACTTTATATTTGTAAGAAATAATTATTAATACAGTCATACCCCGGTTAACGTTGTTAAATGGTTCCAGAAAAACGCGATGTTAACCGAAACAACGTTATACGAAGCAATTATAATTAAGAAAAAAATTCGCAATTAAATAGATTTAAAAGATTTAAAAGATCCTTTTTCACCATGGTGGACCCGACGTTACAGCGAAACAACTTTATTCGGGGCAACGTTATTCGGGGTATGACTGTATATTAATATGTAATTTAATTGACCGTTTACAAATTTACATTAATTGTACACTAAATTCACATAGTTAGCGCCTGAATTGTAAATATTTGGCTAATCGTATCAACCAGTAATGCACAGAAAAGGTTGATTTGATTCCAGACTGGTTCATGTGATAAATGGCTAGAAACGTGTGGGGAAAGTATGAATTGCACCATCACAACATTGCAAACAAACTTGTTGATTTTCGAGTACATCTATTTCTAAGAGAAACTAATTTACTGCTCGATTTCCTCTTGAATTTCCTCTAGAATTCAATGTATAATTCATCTTCATATTCATTTCCAGCAAGGATGCTAGTTAAATTATTGACTGCTAATAAATAACTGTGCTGACTGGAACAAACTATTGAAATTGATATTCAAAAGCTTCATTATTCACTGTGGAAATAGCATTGACAGTTGAAAATCGTTGAGTTGATCTAGAATTTCCAAACAAAAATAACTGTTAATTTCATGAATCAATTGTACACTCAGATATTTGACTGTAGATTAGTCTCAAGCTGCCCTATGCCATATCACAAAAACTTTTGATTCCGCCTTTAATGACCATACAATAGCAGTTGCAATAATATCATAACTACTTCCTGGTGGTAAATAAAGACCGTTACCCAATTACTGGTCAAGAATTGGCCTGAATAAATAAGTCAATCGACCATAAATATGCCCAGATAATAATTCTAAGTTTCACTGCTCACATAGCCGATCAAATAAATCAGTCCATTGATAATTAAACATCAATATCAAGTGAAATCACATGTTGGATGTAAAATAAATATGATCAAAACATATTCAACATTCCCAATCCATGTCCACACGAACATCAATTGTTTTTATGTAGACCGAATAAAATTTGATCCAAATATGAGTTAGTTGTGAACTGAGATTGTGAGTTGATCTCTAAATTAATTTAACAGGCTATGAAGAGTCCAATAAATTGTATTTTTGCTATGCTTAAATTGGTCATTGTAATTAGCTGTAAATTTATGTGACCCTCATCTGAGTTGGTCACATCAATTTAGGCAAATGCAAAGAGGAAATTTTGACTGCACATAGCAATTACTGATTGGTTTGATCAGATTGATCTAATCGATAATAATTATTAGAAATCAATAATTTCAATATAATTCTCGATAACTGGAAAAGTTTAAATGCTTATCAGTTGTAGAAATATCAACGAATAATTCAGCAAATTAGTCATCTTTCTCCTATTGCTTATTGCCACATCCATAATAAATGTACATTTACAAATCGCTTTTTACCTATTTTCACTCCTTTTTCTTTATCTAATTAAATTATCAGAAATGATTGAGTGCACAAATCGGTCTTTTTAATTAGCACAATATTAATAATTGGGATATTAATAATAAATAAATATTATAAGAACTTTTATTTCCAATTTCACCACTGATTTTTTTTTCCATTGTATTTATTAAAAAGAGCTTGAAGACTATAAATCAGTAAATATATCAAAAACATCGATATATTTACTGATTTATAGTCTTCAAGCTCTTTTTAATAAATACAATAAATTAGTGCTGCGCTTTTCACTATCAATAGAATGGCAATGCCATGGTCCCTGTCATTCCCGATTACAACTTTTCTTCGTTGGAAGGTGTTATTTTTTCATTGGAATTTCTTGAAGATTTTTTATTCCGAAATTCAATATTTAGCTTATTTTGAAGGCCTTTTATTAGACAGATTGGTTAAGGATAGTTTATCTCGCGACTTGATTTACAGTAATTTCGCTACAATTCAAGTTTCAATTCTAGACAATATCTAATTAGAACGCTTCAATAAACAATATAAATTCAATGATGAGAATCCACCTATGAAACCACTGCGTTAAAAATACTGGTAAACGCGAATATTTAAATGACGTTTTTATTCTTTGCTGTGGTAACGGAGTTTGGGAACGCGTTTCTATCGTTATACAAGGTAACTCTCGTGCTGTTGTTAGAACTTTACTAATTTATATGATTTAGTTTGTGAATAAGTCATTGGAATCTGTGTGACTGAGTGATGACATTTACAATTGTATACAACTGAATATTGTCGCAGTTTTGCATGTCAGTGCTTTTATCTGTTTACCTAGCTAAATATCACTCTGAATCTAATTAAGCCCGCAATTGCCCGGGAACCAAATGAATTGTAAATGGATTCCACATTGAACCGGTTATTCCAATTTTATTAAGCCTGTAATTACGATCACTGTCCACATCACCAGAACCTCAGCGAGCAATTGAAAAAATATATATTTACATGTTTCAATTGAGACAAACATTAAGATTGACTCGGTTGAAGGGTAGATCTTACTATTTTTTGATAAGTATATAGTTGTGTATCATCAATATTTTGTCACTTCTAATTGTGCAATTGGATCTACAATTTATTTATTATTTCATTATTTATCACTTTGTCTCAATTTATGTTATTAGTAAATCATTATAATTATTTTTTCAGGTCCACAAGAAGGTTTATTTGGACTTAGTAGGTGTCGTCATGTTCTCCTTTGTTGACGAGTGTATATTTGTGCCTGGATTTTATTGGATACGAGTCAAGGATGTTTTATAAGGCTTTTCACTAATTTTCTTCTATTTTATTATAGTTTTTTGTTTCTCAGTGTTTGTGAGTGTGATGATGGCACAAAGGAATGATGAGAAACCTGTTGAGTGATTGCAAATTAGCCCTATTGATACATGTCTACCATAATTGTTTTTCATTCAGATCTCACTTTTCAAATCATGGTTGGCGTGGCTGTGATGGGTGCGATTATTATCTTCTGCATTGCCATGGTGTTCATAGTGTGTCTCGCTCGTAGGAGTTGCGTGGACCAGAACGCTACGAGAAATAACCGTCGTAATGGGTACTGTTTATTAATTAATTATTATTTCATATTTAACAATTCACTTTATATTTTTAGGGTTCCTGTAAAACATGCGGTGGAGAAAAAGGTAAATACTGCTTTATTTTTGTTAAAATTGTTGTTAAATTTATTCCAAATGGGTGTCGGGTCGTTGAGTTTGTGCAGAACCCCTCCCCGATAGGCACCTTTTTACAGTGTGATCTGGATTCGCGTGTTGATAATGAAGGGACGAATGGCTGGTATATGAATTAACAATTTGCTGAATGACAAATCCCACAATGATTGCAGCATGACGAGGAATGTTTCTGTCAAACATATAAAAAATCTGTGGACGTGATATAAATGTATGTTGGACGTCACAGAATGTTATGCAAGCAGATGTCTGACCGATGCTGCTCAGCATTTGACATTCATCTATAATCATTATTGCGTGAAACCTGTCATAATACATTTGTAACACATTTGCATAACAACATAGAATCTATAGATTGTAATGTTAGGACAGAATTGAGCATAAAATGTAAATTATGCCGTATATCACTAGTGAGCACTTGTTGCCATTGATTTAGTAATTTAGTTGTGTGATAGAATACATTTGCCAGGACATTATGGACATGATATTGGATGTCCTAATCTAATTAGTAACTCTAAATATAAATCCCATTGCAATCAAATTCAATGGAAATTAGATCTCGATAAATGAAATTGCGAATTTTCATTTTCTCATCTTTTTCATGTCTTTCTCATTTTGACCTGAACAAAATTCTTCATCATACTACTTTGTAAGACCTGTGAACGAATCTATAGTAAAAAAATAACATTTTAATACACTAGCCCCAAATTATTTGGTAAACAAGCGAATCAAAAGAGAGGTTGCATTTGATCTTTCCATTTCTTACATGTCCATTTAAATTGAACTATTTAAGGCTTTAAAAGCTGTAAGCTGTGAAAAACCATTTTATGACATGTTCTTGATAGATATAGTAACTTACAACCGTTTTGATTGAGATATTTGATTTCTGATTTTGCCAGTCCTAATTTTGATAATATCCTATCATTACTTGTATCCAACGAAGATAACATTCTGATCAATAACATTCTGAATTTTCGTGCTTTCACGAGGAAGAAATATTGAGGGTCAGTTAGACATTCTAATTGGATTAAATTTGCCGTATATTCAATATCTCCAATCGATTTCGCAATGTATCCTTTGGCAAACCCTTGCTTTCCAGTATTCTGCATATATTATACTCATTAGATCATCTAGGTCAGTTCATGTTTCTTTTATATTTCATTTATTCATATGTCAAACTCTTTCTTGATTATCTATTTTTAGAGTGAATTCTTCATTTAAATCAAATTCTACGCAGGAAATCACGATTTAATAATCCTTATTTAATTGCAATATAATATTTGGTTTAGGCCATTAGTTTTATTCTTCCTTTGTTAGTTTTATTCCAACATGTCACCGTAAAATCTTCTTATAAAACCCTCGAAGTTTATTTTTTCTTTAAATAATGATATATAATATGTTTGGAATGTGGGTCACGTTATTGAATGATGAATATCAAACAAACAATATATACGATTGTCATACTTGTTGTTCAAAGGTCACTGTTTTTATTTATTCCGAGTTCATTAGCGCTTAGGTGTCAGCGTAATGTTGGGGAGGCCAATGTAAATATTGAAATTAATTAATCATAAATTCTGAAATATGGTAAATGTTTTTAGATTTTACGGATGTCACTTATTTGCCTAACGGGAATTATTGCCAAGATCCAATTAGAACTAGTTTCACTGATAATAATATGGAAGACGTTGAGAGATATAAAACAGCACATTAAAACTAGTTTTAAAGGCAAATAATGGATCTGGCGTGATCAGAAATAGGAAAGTCGGAGCCAGGAATATGAACAAAACATAAAGAAAATAAAATAGAATAAGTTCAAGAGCAAGAAAATATGTACATAAAGAATTTGAAATCTCGAAGAACAATAAAAGGAAAGTTATGGACATCATATAACTGCGTACAAAAATATGGCGAGCCCCATATAGGGTTCACTATCATTCAGTTGATGAGCCTGAATGAGAACATTGACGGTAATGATAGTGAGGAAAATGTATTATATTCTATTATACTTTTAACTATAGGGATTTATTCCCACAATAGATACATTGTACACATGAATCAATAACGCATATGAATTTGATATTATTTTGAATTCCAGACTCTAGACTCTGAACAAGTGACATTGTTACCTCCTGGAGCACCTCAGAACCATCTGGACATGGCTAACACCGGTTCAGGGTTGCCGCCGCCACCACCTGAATATCAACTGATCATCGATAATAGCGAAGTAAAACCAGCAATTCCACTTGAACAACAAGTATGACAATCGTATATATTGTTTAGTTTGATATTCATCATTCAACAATTGAAAGGTTTCTACTGAACCATACGCAGAAGTAACGTACGCGGAATTGAACACATCTGATTTGCCAATGAAGGAAACCAGAGGTCACAAGTTCAACAACAACAACAATAGCAACAGTGATGAATACAGCGAGCAAGTGATATACTCACAGATTATTGGCACCATATCCACTCCAGATCCTGGTCAACGAACCTACATGAACCAAGATAATGTTTAAAGGTTGCAGCATCATCTGAGATTTTATGACATGTTTTCTTGTCTAACAATAACCCGTGTATATTGCTTATTACGATAAGTAGTCGTCACCTTTATTCGATTAGTTATTTCATATTTAGTCATCGATGTTGTCGTTGTTTTCTTTTCCGTCGTTCATCTGTGTAATAATTTTTTCTCTACTTTTAAGTTTTCGATGTTCGGTGCGTGATGATTCAATTTGAAGGCTGTAAATATGATGATGCTGACTTGATCTCAGTGCCATTGTGATACTGAATGTGTTTCTGGTTTTTATTTGTTATTGGTATATATATTTATATATATATGATTATGATTATTATCATTATTGCTAACGATTATCATTTATTTTTTATCCGTTTAAGCTCTCTCTTTTGATGCTTCAGAACTTTTTAGTTCCATTTTCGATGGTCTGGAAAGCAGAGAAATAAAAGATTTGGAAAACGATTTTGGTGGTTTCAAAACTTTATTGGTTACTACTTCGTCATTTGTCCAAGTTTCTGTTGAATAAGATGTCTTGGTGGACTTGTATCTGGACATTGATGTATAATATCTCGATTCGACTGACTCTGTCAGTCGAGGATTGAATCTCAGAAACAGCTTCCTAAACTTGGCGTCGGTCACAAACAGTATATAGAGAATAAACAACACTGATGTATATTGTCCAATGTCTGACACAATCATCGCAATACTTTGATAAAGAAAAATATCCCTATGTAAAATCCAACTTACCAACGTAGTAATGGTAGGGGCGGCTAATAGGATAAAAATCAAATTTATAAACAAAGCCAGCCTCTTCAAGTTTGATGATTTACTTCCTAACCTTTTGCTTAGCTTGTATACGTAAATGGTGATGAAAATTGACGTCACCCACGGAATTATGATATGAAAAAATCCTAGGCTCAATAAAATAGGAAGCTTTTTTAACTGTGTAGTATCAATGAAGCCAATTTTACCAGAATTTGTACAAATAAATGCCTGAGTATTGTAGAGAACAAAGATATCGCATAGAAATATTACAAATACAATAGTTGAGCATGACAAGTGGATAATGTGCTTGTTGATCAACTGAAACGGCTTCTGCAACCGTATCAAATTAAGCACGGACAGCCCAGCCAGTAAATAGAAAAATGCCGCATCGACAGACATATAAATATAGAAGAAAATGTTGTATGAATAGATAACAAATGCCATGAATAAATTTGTCATTCCAGATCCGAATAGTAGAATGTATTGCATTTCATAGAATGTTACATTAATGAACAACTTGAACAATTGAATGTATAAAATCCAAAAGTATATTGTATAGAATGTGGCCCGTGTATTAATCCGATACATGCATATCAGCATCATTGTTGCTAACATGATGACGATGTTGGCGACTATAATGATGATCAGGTAGCATACGGTCAGAGAGATCAACAAGGAGGTCATTTCCAAATGGTTGATCTTATTAATGCTACAGTTGTCATCTAAGGCTATGATGAAACCTTTCAAGTTTGTCATTGACTATATTTCTAGGGTCAATAATGATCAATAATACAGGTATTTATTTATTAGTATTAGACCAAGGCATTTCAGGAAATGTGGATATCTATTGTTGTTGTTATTATTATTATTATTATTATTATTATTATTATTATTATTATTATTATTATTATTATAATTATTATTAACTTATAAAGTAATAGTGTAAACTTTTTTTATGGATATCTTACACTTGAATAGTATAAACAGCACAAGCTTTGTGAGACCCAGTGCAAATCCCAATAGTAAACTAGTTTCGCGATCTTGGCTCTCATCAGCTCTCATTCTCTCCGCTACAGGTAAGTATACAATATAGCTGATTCAACTTTATTCCATTTTTCCCTGGTACACTGGAAATCACATCACATGCTTATTATCTTGGTCACAGAGAATCTGTAAACTTGTAAACATGGCGTATGAAAAATCATAATTACCTCTGCGGACTAAAAAATTAGTCGATACACAGAAACTATTTACAAGTGCATCCAATTAACTTTAGCATTTTTAACTTATAAAGTAATGGTGTAAAATTATTTTAAGGATCTTCCTGTATTTATACGGATTTTCTATTGATACCGAATAATTATTCTTATTATATTTTGATATTTGCTGAGGATATCTAAATAACAAATTTATAAATAAATAAAATTAATTGTGGGAAAATCGTCATGACAAACGGGACGATCTATGGGAACTCGTAAAAAAGAACGGAAGTAAAAAGAAATAAGAAATGAGAAAGAGTAATGAAACAAAAGAAAACAAACAAAAAAGCAAAACAGAGGTCATTATTAATTAATTAGTACAAAGGAGAAAAAGAATTTTAAATTCCAGAAACAGAACAAGTGAAAAAAGGATATCTTGACAGCTTGTCAGAGATATCGAAATTGCCCGGAGATGTCGGCCTAACAAAAAATGAAAAAGTAAAACATATCTAGACATCTGTTAGTGATAAAATTGGAACAGTCGGGAAATGCGAGAAAAAGAGAAATGGGAAATATTTGATTATCTCTAGTGCCACAAATAAAACAAGCTATATAAAGGGAAAATGGTGGACACAAATTGAGACAAAAACCGAAACAAAGTACCAGACGAAAATTTGAACGAAGGAACGGAAGACGAGGCAATGATATACGGAAAAAGGAGATAAAACTAACGAACAAAATTAACGGAGCAATTTATAGAAGTCATTGAGACTAGTATTTATTGGAAAACAATTTGTTGGAGAATAATTGTTGGAGAAGATTTTCAGAAAACAATTAGTTGAGAAATAAACAAAAAGAAGTTATTTGAATAAAGAAAGTCAAAGAAAACAACCAATCAGTAGTTAGTGATTTTTCAATCCGGTGTTGTACACGAGGGCTATTCCTCACTGATTGTTGCAAAGAGCATTTTTTGTCACCGAGCAGTGTTGAATTGATTGTCAGTGTAAAGTGAAAATTAATTGTGATTATCAATAAATATTTCTGTTATCAAGTGTTATTTGTGAATCAGTCAAAGACACGCTTTTAATAAGAGTATGAATTTTAAGTTTACAAATATTATCACCAACCCATAAGCAAAAGGAAAAGAATTGCTAGTACAATTAAGAAAACTGGAATAAAAGTCAAAAGCATCGCTGAAAAACACAACCTACCCAAAGGTACTGTATAAACGATAATTAATAAGAAAAATAAAATTGGACAATGCACTGAAAACGATCTAAAACGAACTGGGTAATCTAAGTTATGATGATATCCACCATGAAAGTCTTTTTGTATTTCCATTATTTTAATTTAACTTTTTCTAATTTCTATCAATTTTTCATTTTTAAATATTTTTTTTTTCATGACTCGAAGATATATTTAGCTAGTCTAACGTATTGGTTTTGTTTTTATATTAATTTAATTTTTATGCTTATTTATAATGCGTTTCTTTCATCATTTGATGTTTTCTGGTTTTAGACAACTCTATGTCGTGTATTTGATATGTTAATGATGTATTCAGACAACATAAATTCAACTTCTGAATTTACCCAACAGTTACAAGTGAATTCCCCGTTATTTTTACTATAATCAAAACGATGTTTATGAAATATACGAGATTAATTACGACCTCTGCGGGTTCACAAATTAGACACCATGCATCTGTAAATAATTCCTAAATAAATACGCTACAATTATTGGATATTAGTTTCCACTGATATTACGCTGTTATAGCTGTTTACTAGCAGTCGTTTAATGCCAGTTAGATATATTCAATCTAGAATATTTCCATTCATTATCGAATTGAAACTTATTTCAAAATGATTATTTTGCGTGCATCAGAAAAACTAAGTGGAATCCGAGATTCAATCAATACAAGGAACAAAATACTTCAAATTGTAGTTGGCAGGATAAAAAGGATTTAATCAATCGTTAATAAATCTGCCTATCAAACTTTTGATGATCTATTATTATCAGAAATTGAATATGGAAGACTTTCAAATGCAATATTGATATCCCAGGTACTTGATAATGGATAAAATAACGTCAATTTTACCCGACACAATTTGACAAATTACAATAGTTGCAGAAATGTCTAATAATGGGAATCAGACAATGCGAATCGCATACAACTAACGAGTTTGTTCATATCTCTAAACATTGATATCGATCCTTGGCTCCTGTAACTATGCAGATGTATGTGGCGATCAGATCAGCCAGCACGCAAACAAATGAAAATGCAGCCAATCAAACATTGAATGAACGAGAGCCAATAAAAATCAACTTTACCAATATCATAAGTGGCTAACTGAATCCCTCGATGAAAACTCTCTGACACGCGAGAAAACAACCGCAGGGAATTTGCCACCTTCGCAATCAAAATGAGTCACCGTTATTTCATTCCTACAATCGGCACACCAATAAACAATTGCAGAAAATCGATTAATTTCATCACCTGGCCACAGATGATAGAGAGAAACTGCGCCACCTGAGTGCAGAATTAGGTCTACGCTGTGATCGTTTGATCTGGAACGTCTGCAACAATCAATATATCGATCAATCGATGCTATTTGGACTAACCATTGCCATGCAGTGTTTGATTGGTTCCTCAAAAAGGTTCGACCTCCAAACACGGCGTGCAGCACCAGTGGCAGAGCATGTACGGATCATATCGACTGTGACCATGTCACCATTGACAGAGAAATTACCAGTTGCTATGCTGTAATTGGCTGTGACTGACTCCAATTTGGAAATATGCGGCGTCCGGTCCAAGTCACCAATGAGCCGGATGATATCTTGCGGGTCCTGTGCACTTGTCACCATAACAACGCTCCCATCTACTCTGAACCGGAATATGCGGAAATATTGTACCAACAAGAATGGGGCAGACACTGTGTTGTAGGTGGCTTCACCTTTCCGTACATAACTCGTAGAGCTTATATAACAACCTGTCAATAGGAAATGTCAATAATCGGTATGCAGGGAAACGGTAACCACCATGAAACAATAGATGCGGCCTCGTCTTCACCATGGTTATCCAGGCACCACCGTACCGATCCAGGTCGGCATGTGAGCAATCAGGCCATAGCTTTAAAGAGATCAGCCTCCAGATCTGTTCATCAGTTGCAAGCGAGTGAAACTTGTGGCAGACCTGTTGAAGAGACAATTGATGGTACACGGGAATAGGCAACTCACCAATCCGATCACCACAATCGTATATAGATCTAAATGTCCACCGACAATCCACCGCATGATATGTAACAGGATTTCATCAGGCAATTCCAATATTTTTGATTCGCCCTGCAATGGACCGTTGTTACTGCACTTATGTGATCCCGTGTTCTAATGTACATTTATATATCACTTACTTTAATTCAGGGGCCATATCTTCGCTATATCGATCTAGATCACACAAATACCGTTAATTAATATTAATTCAATACAATTAATACAATTATCAATAAAAATTAATAATAAACGATATCCACCAATAATGGCGTGATCAATCTCTGTCCAGATATAAAAAAATATTTTCTATTTAATTCTAAAAATGGAATATATTGATCTAGGAAAAATGACAAGCCGCCTGAGTAGATTTGTCATTATTTGACCACGCCATTATTGGGGAAAATATAATAAACACCGGTTAATTCACCATTTTGCTTTAATCGACATCTTTTGACAACCCTGAACTTATCACTATTCCTCAAGTTACAACTACTGTATCGAAACTCAAAAAAATGCACTCCATCATATAGTTGGATTAAATTATAATTCGATAGGATAGGACTGCTAGCCTGTCATCACAGGCTCTTGATTTTGACTCTAAACAAATAACTTTTACTAATTTTATAATTCGCAATTTCTCTATATAGATATTACATAATTGACTTGATCTAGACGCAAGTAACCCAACGAAAGACCGCCTCAAGTAATTATCTGATTCATCTGATTAGCATTCTCTATCGCTTAAAAATACACTCTTCAGTTTTTCGCGTTCTTTCAATGCATACTTTAATTTCTTTATTTCTTCACTCTATTTATTTTCTTCGATCATTTATTGCAATTTGTACTATCTTACGCTCTGTTGAATTGCTTTTTTGATTATTTTTGAATATTGATTATTTACTGGTAACTAAACCTACCAGGAATTGGAATTTTTACGTCAATTGCACTGGAGTATTTGAAGTAATCAGTTGGAGATTTCATCCGAAAATTTGGTAATTAGTTTTCTTCGTCTTTAATTTGGCTTATATGTTTTCCAATTTTAACGTCTACTCTCTTGTAATTTTTGTAAATTTAAACGACATTAAAGTTTATATTTGTTTTTCCTCGTTAATTTATTAGAAATGAATATTTTTCAGGATTTTATTAGTCTATTTGATTTTCTTTTGATTTAAACTTTTTTTTTGGTTTATAGTGAACAATTAGTGGAGTAGGCACCATGAAGTGGTGGAAGAGAAGGTACAAGTTGCTTTCTCACAGGCCAATTCATGATGCATGCTCACTAACAGCAGTGCAATTTCGGTGAGGGGTCTGAATAGGGATCTCATCACGGTTGCCGCTGGAGGTTTTTATATATTTTTTAGTGCCATATCTAGCTAATGTAGACAAAGTGAGCGTGAAAATTACATTGAGATTCATAGCAAAGTCCCGTGGAAGCTGTACATTACACGCATGGTATACTCACCACGAAGTCGCATTTCCCGGAAAACGAGAGCTTCCAAAGTTCTATGTAGGATAAGCTTAGGTACACAATCAAACAGCACTGTAAGTTTAAAAACCTCCAAATTGTCCGAAACATCACAACCACAAAAGAATAACAGTTTTTTCGGTATTGTCTAGGTATTATTGTTAATACTCGTCGCATTCTTTTTTGATAGGCTTATGTCCGAAATCAGGGACGTATCCAGAATTTATCGTAGCTGTTAAACCGACCACAATCGTACCTATAAGCTTTTGGTGATTTCTATATTTTGTGCTGTGAATAGTGTGAGTTAAAATGTGTACATGTGTATGAGGAACACGAAGATCCAAAAACCGGCAAAATTAAAACCAGAATATTAACAGTAACAGCCGAAGGCGGATATAACAAGTGGCAAAATGACAATATGGAGGTCAAAGAAATAAAGAGTAAGTTAGAAAATAAAGATTGTAAATTCATAATGGAAAACAACACGGTACTAACTAAGCAAGGTAAAATATGGATACCATCAGATAATAAATAAAAGATGATAAAAGAAGTACACGTATTGTTGTGCAGACGAAATCGGTAATGATGATAACAGTAAGATCTGTCGAATATTATTATTATAAATATTATAAGCAAATATTAGAAAGATTATAATATTATAACTGGTATTACAAGTTTCTCTGGAGATTTTAGAAATCGAATGGATTATCGAAATCGCTGGAAAAATGATATTTTAGTCAATAGGGCGGTAAATTTAGATTTCCCTGGAGTTGTATTTTCATTTATTTGATAAAAAAAATCATCAATGTTTATCAAATAATCATACATTGTCAAATTACCAACATCCAGTATAGAAGTTTCTAATCAATGAAAAACATTGTTATTTAAATGTTGTACAATTTATAAAACGCAAGTTTTAATTTATAATAATTTTCGATTATAAAATTTAGGTTTTCAAAATTTTTTAAGCTTCTGGTTAATTTTATTAATTTATTATAATGAAATGATTAAATTATCGTTAAATTAAATTAAATCTAAGGTACAATAAATGCACAGTCACAAGAATGGAACCAAGTTGTAAGACACTCCCCCCACACGCATTATTAGCATTTTACAATTACCAATTGTTTCAATTTGATTTTGCCTAGATTTGATAATCTTCTCGATGTCATACACGAGACAAGTTGCTCGTCGATACTGTTCAACGGCCAGCTGCAAATATCCACGCATTTCCGCTTTATGACCACTTTCATAAATCCTGTGAGCCAATTCCACTCTGTAATCACTCGAACATAATTTCCCATCTTCATTCACCATTAATACATAACAACAATTACAATTTTACATTCATACTTTCTATTTCATGCCTTCTAACATTAATTTCTTTGATCCATTCTTCTTTCAATAATTCAATTGCATTAAGGAATTCAATGAAATCAAATTCCACTGACATAAAATTATTGAATGACAAAGAGGAAATTATTATGTATAAAATATATAATCAAATATAATTAACACAATTTTAATAAAATGACAATCATCATAATATTTGAAATAAATTCCGTTCGTTAGTTTTATTCTAAAATTAGAATATATAAACAATCGCTAATCGAGAACTTACATTTTTAAAAAACTTTTTTATTCTTTATGCTATGAATTTATGATTTCACCTGATGTTTCAATAGAATTTAACTGAAGAAATCGTTGTATCAAACAGAAATGTTGGGTTAGACGACTTAATTAGTTTACTTAAATACGGTTGCCATGATTACTAGTAAGTGAAGCTGTGATTATTTATTCCTTTTCAGTCCCAATGATTACTCGGAAAACTTTATTCGTATGTATTTTATTACAATCAAACATTGTTAAATCAAAATTTAACGAATTTTATTGGCATAGAGGAGCAAATGAAGCGCACAGTTTCTGCAAATTAAAATGACAATAATTAAAGGATCTGACAAAAAATGGTGATTACGTAAATTGCGATGTTATTATTTTTGGAGTTCCGGTAGGACGACTCGAATTCTCGAGTCGAGGGGTCTGAATATTCTCAACTGTCGTACTTTAAGAGGACTCCAAAGATTGTTCTCAACGACAAGGTACCCATTATGTACGTCATGTTGGTGCTGTACTAGGTCGCGAAACTCATAGAGCAGGTGAGTCCTTACCTTAGGACTACTCAGCGACGTTTCTAATTCAGTTCTTAAACTGCCATTAGAAGGACCTGTGTTACGAAATTCGCTATGAAAAAAAAACCAATTTTAATTTTAATAACAAGACGGCCAATCAAGGAATAGGGGGAGAAATTCTCAACCCTGCGGCATTCTAAAGCTTTATACATATTATTCTCTGAACGCTGTGCCAATAGTTCAAGCATTAAACATTGGATTGGTTTGTCGTCTGATGTGCCCAAAGATTTTTCTGTAAAGTACAGAGCAGAACATTATTGGAATTATAAGATTGATTTAAATTGACTTTAGTGGTATATGAGGCTGAGTTTGCATTTTGGCTGTGATATGATTGTTGTGAAGGGATAACAGTAACATCTGTTTGATTGGAATCTGATAATAAGGTAGGTAGATATGGTAAGTATGTATAAGGTGAGTGGATATAAAGTTTTATGGATGTTGATAATAATGTATGTAAATATGGAAGGTATATTGTAATGTAGATATGAGGGTAGAAACCATTCACAGAGCTCCGATATAAAAAAAACACAAGTGATATTAAGAGTAATTAAATAATACTTAAACATTCTACCAATGGGAAACTTTTAATTCTGTTTTTAAAATCGATTTAATTATGTTTGCGCATTTTTCTTCTATACCTGTTTGAAATCGTAAAATATCAGAACATTTCTTAGTAAAATCGAGAAATTATTATCCATATGGATTTTTAGTTGCGTCTTGAAATGCTTCAAGAAGAAATTTTCCTTTGTTTTTGTAAAAACACATCTGTGTATAACCAGAAAGTTGTTTAGCACTGTGTTGCCATGTGATTTACAGATTATAAAACCAATCCCACAAACCCAGCAATAAATATATTAATAATTCAAGTTCTCATCAACAAAATGATGGAAATGCAAAAATATTTACGTAAATAAAGTATAGAATAGGCAGCAGGCCGCTGCTGTGGTGTTGCACTTGATATAACTAATATTCTAAAAATAATGTTTCAATGCACAATTACTAATTGCTGACTAGATCAGATAAGGGTGATTATTCTAGGATATTATCTCCCTGGTAGCGTGCTGGCCATTATTCCACCCAATTCCAATCCTGACTTCCGCCGTGATTAGAATCCGTTCTCAGCCAAAATTTATCACCATTGTAGAGTGCTCCTCGATCCTAATTACAATGCTGTAACTATCAAATGAAAATTTTTAATAAATTTCACCATTTTTGGATAACGCTATCAATTTCCGAATTAGTGATGGATTTTTTAAAAGAGAAGACAGATAGAAAACTGAATCATGCAACTTGTCAATGAAATGGCATTCAAATGTAATTCGCGCCTCACCTTTCTATCAAATATCGCCATTCCTTACTGGGATATTCTAGGTATTGATTACAGTGAGTCAACGCTTGAATACTACAAAAGATAATTTTACAAATTCCGATCAATATGTCGACATTCCTTACACAAAATCTCTCATCGTTTTCTCCGAAACTCGTAAGGGATTGCGCAGCCTTTCATCAACAAATTCTAAAATCCCCGTTATCCTAAATTAAAAAACGTACATATTAGGAATAAAATCAATAATGTCAATGGCACTTCTGGTGAAAGTATTTAAAGAATTTGGGTTAACATAGAAGATAAACAGATAAATTAGCAATTCAACTACCGATCATGCTAACAAATATAACAATCAACCGCTGCCAGTAGCATTAAAATCAATAAATAATTCGCTGACGGCTATATAAAAAACTATAACACCAAACTTACAGAGCATCGTGGAAAAATTGCCTGAACACGCAATTAACACTGAATGGAATGATAATAAATAATAATAATAAAATGAGTCATTAACAATTCTCACATTTCATCATATTTCATCCAATGGAAACGCGGTTTCCAATAGCGATTGTTGCAGATCTCGCAGATCCGATTCGTTAGGACATGGCAGAACAAAAAGCGGCAATTCACAAAACTCATAGGCAGAGAACTCAATTTCACATCCAAAAGCGGCTCAGCTACCGCTACAATGTCCCTAAATAGAAATAATACCGTGATTCCTATCGTAATTTCCAATCGATTTTTAACCTTGCAATACGTAACATTTCCTTTAACGCTTTTTCACGAGAATGATTGAAATCTTTCCGATACCAGATATAGGTTCTAGTGATAATCAATAAATTGATAATTAATTATTAAATTGACTTCTTACAGATCATTGCAAGATAAATAATTCCTAATCAAATATTCATCATGGACCTTTAATACAGTCACCAAAACTAGAATTTTCATCGGTGCTGAATATTTCAATAATTCAATCAAAAATAAAGAATTACACCTAATAATCAATTTAAATTCGCTATTAAATTCCATATCATTGACAGTTTGTTTGTAATCAATTTCTAATCCGTTTGCAGCATTAAATATTCTACTAATGTTTTCAATGACGCATTCAATTGTTGATTTAACAGTAGCCAACACGTCTTTTCTATTTGCAACAATATGCACCACACAACTAATTTTCCTAGCAATGAATAACTCTAATATAACGCTATCTGAGTGCCTAATAGTAAAAACTCATAAATTCTAATAAATAATTTTATATATATATATATAACTTTTTCAAAAAACATTCCAAACTCCCAATCCAAATTTTATGTTTATCGTTAAATCTGAAACGCTTCATTTTATCATTTAGAATAATATTTTGGTAAATCATTTGAAAATAGAAAACACCAATTAAATCTCCAATATCATATCTAACATCTTCCACGTCACTGTGTTCATCAATATCTATTTCCAATTCATCTGTAACTTCGCCATAGACAGTAATTTTCATTTTAAGGAATGACTGGTGAAATGTGAAATTATCAAAGTAATTAAAATATTGATATATTAATTGATATAATACAATATCAACAATAAATTAATATTTACATCATAATAAAATCAAATTATAATTATTATAGAAAATTTTAAAACAATTAATTTTAAAACATATATTAATTTTAAAAACATTAATTTAAACAAATAATGTAAACAAAAAATAAGAACTTTTTATATAAAATTTAAAAGAAATATTTCTAGGACCATAATATATCTTTGCTTTTTAGTGACATTTGAATTTTGTATTGAAAAAATTCAGCGAATTTCAAATACCATGATTTGTACTGAAAGTCGGATTTTATATTGAAAATTCCCTGAGACCAAGAGGACCCCCTTTATAAAAGTCTGAAAATGTTATGTAATTGAAAATTACCCATCTGTAGCTGTCAAATTTCTATTACACAGATTAGTTCTCTGGAGTAGGTAATCAGGAATTATCCTTCTCATTACATAGCTATTACCACGCTGGAGCACTAAAAATCATTTTTCTAATGGAGGTCGGGAGGGGCACACTGGGTGGTCTGCTCCACTAACTACCTAGTTACTGTTAATTGATTTTTAGAGTGTCCGATATTCAACTCATCAATAGGTTTTTCTCCTTCAAAATTTAATGTACGATGTTCGATTTGTCAAAGTAACAAAGAGTTTCGCCCAATATAAAAAATGTAACCATTGATAAAACCTGTTGTTTTTTGATGAATCGTGTTGAAAATACCTAAATGACAATTTATAAAGAAATAAATAAAATTACCTGGGGGAAGATCGCCATGACAAACGGGACGATCTATGGAACTCAGAAAAGAAAACGGAAGTAAAAAGAAATTAAAATGAGAAAAATAAAGGAAATAAAAGGAATCAAACTTGAAAATAAAAACCAAGGTCAATACTAATTAATTAGTACAAAAAGGAAAAGGAATTTTGAAATCGGGGAAAAAGGAAAACAACAATATCCTTATCTCGATAGCTTGCCAGTGATAACAGAATTAATGGGAGAAGGTGGTCAATAAAAAAAGGAAAAAGAGAAAATAACTTGACAGCCGTCAGCAGATAAAAATGGGACAGTCGGGGAAAGCAGGAGAAAGAAAATAAAAAACACTTGATTATCCGGAGTGCCACAAGAAAAACAAACAATATAAAGGAAAAGTGGTGGACATGAAATTAGAACAAAATTAGAAATAAAATTAGAGACAAGAAGTGACGCGAATTTGAGAGACAATTTGTGAGATAATTTGAGAGACAAGTGTATAGAGACAATTTGAGAGACAAATTTAATGGAGAACGAACGAAACGTTGTTGGAGAAACGATTGTGAAAAAGAATTGTAAAGAAAATAATTGTGAAGAAAACTTATTGGAGAAACTTTGAATAAAGGAATTTGCTGAAAAATTAAACGAAAAGAAGTTACTTGATTATTTGAATAAACTTGTGAAGAAGGTCAAAGAAAACAACCAGTTCAAAGTCCCAGTTGATATACCAATCGGTGATTTGTAATCTTTTAATCCGGTGTTATACACAAGTTGTTTTATGGCAAAAGAAGCATTTTTAATACAATCCATAATCGTATAACTTTTCCATGCTTCGACAACCGTCAAATTTCTGTCTTCGATTGAATCCAAAATATATTTAAATGCTTGTTTTATGTAATAGACTTTAAAGGTTGCTATTATACCCTGATCCAATGGTTGGATCAAAGAAGTGATGTTAGGCGGCAAAAATACCAACTCAATATTTGGATGGTGTATTACAGGATGGCTGGGTGATTATCGACGAGTAAGAGTACTTTGAATTGAAGACCCTTTTGTTCCATATATTTTTGAACTTCAGGAACGAAGCATTCTTGGAACCATTCTGTAAAGAGTTCTCCTGTCATCCACGCTTTTCTATTATCCATCCAATGGACTGGCAGCTGTTTAATATTCCTGCCTTTCAAAGCTCGTGGCATTAATGACCTGTTGATTAACAGTGACTTTAAAATATTATCTCCAGATGCGTTACTCGATCCTTAGTGGCTTTGAAACCACCAGCAGATTTTTCTGATTTAGCAATGTAGGTCCTGGAGGGCATTTTCTTCCAGAATAATCCCGTCTCATCGGCATTAAATACCTGGTCTGGCGTATAGCCACCGTGTTCAATTATTTTTATGAATTTTTCTGGAAAACTCTTTGCAGCATTTTCATCTGCTGATGCTACTTCTCCTTTTATTTTTACATTATGAAATGCTTGCCTTTTTAAGAATCCTGTCAGCCATCCTTCACTTGCATTAAATGTCATTGTCTTCATTGCATTGACACCTGTTGGTGGCTCCAATTCCCGTAGTCGTTTGTATATTCTAAGGGCCTTTTCCTTTATAATTTTTCCATCTATAGGTATTTTTTTCTGCAGCAAATCCTCTATCCAAACCACTAAACTTTTTTCCATTTTCTCCGAGATAATATTTCGGCTATATGACGATGCTTTGGAACTGATGTTCGATCCAGAAATTACTGATCGTCGAATGGAATCCTGACTTTTTTATGGTTTTGATAGTCGCTTCACTTAAACTAAAATCTATGCCAACAGATGTGGTACCTAAGCCTCTCTCAAAACTGTCTAAGATTTTTATTTTAGTTTCCAAAGAAATCGCTTGTCGCTTCCGATTATTTTTCGTTAGTTTAGGCATCTTATTAATCGATATAATAAAAATTAAAATAAAAACACTTAATAAAAAATTTTTAAATCTAAAAAAAATAACATTACCAGTTTATTAAAATTTCCTTATGTAAGTAAAACTTCTTAAAAATAATTATTTTTGCAGGAAATTACCAGTTTATTAAAATTTACTTTAGTAAAATAAAATAATAACTAAAAAATTTAAAATTTAAAAAAAATAACATTACCAGTTTATGTAATGTAAGTAAAATTTTCTAAAAAAATATTTGTCAAAATAACAATAAAAACAAAATTAAAACATAAAATATTTTTTTGGAAATAGTGTTAAACCGAATATTTCGTGCAAAAAAGAAGATTTATTCCTGTTTTGTGGACCGTGTTATTTCAAAATCGTGTAAAAAAAAACTGTGTAAAAAAGAGTTGGGTGTATTTAAAATACAAATTGTTGCCTAAATCTCGTATTATTAAAACAACCGATTTAAATGGCGAATCAATTAATTTAATAATAATGATAATTATGCGTGCCAGCATTTATACTTATTATACTTTTCCTATATAATAGTATTTGATACTTATAATATAATATATATATTTTATTTATAAATAAAATATTTAAATATCCCTAACATCTCCCCTCTTTAAATGGTTTTAGCCATTCAACTTTGCGAACTATAATTTTCCATCTCTGTCTCGTAATTCATAACTATTTGCATGGATCTTTCTAACAATGACAAAAGGTCCTGTATATCGGTCTTCTTCTTTCTTTCTCAAATCTACTTTAACTAAAACTTCATTTATATCGAATTCTCGATGTATCCGGTTCTCATTTTTATAATTTAAATTTCGTTGTTTTGATTGCACTTCCTCCACTATTTTACTTTTTATTATTGTTCCATTCTCTAGATATCCGAAAACCAAATACTGCTTTTGATGGACTCTTTCCAGTTGTGCTTTGGATAGTAGCATTTAAAGTAAACTCAATTTCAGCTAACACTTCAACCAAATTCCTCTTAAGTCTATCTCTAATGATATACTGATAAAATCTCGTATTGTTTGAAATTGTCTTTCAATCAAACCATAAGTGTTATGATGATACGGGCTAGAAAATTGTAGCTGTATATTGTGATTCTTAGCCAACTCTTTTATCAAGTTAGATTCAAATGTTTTTCCGCAATCAACATGAATAATTCTCGGTGCCCCGTATTTTAATATCCAGAATTTCACAATAGTATCCGCTGAAGTTTTTTCGTCCTGCTTTGCTACTGCTGTCAATGAAATGTATCGACTACACATATCTATAATTCCCAAAATATATTTCTTTCCATGAATGTTTGCCTGTAAAGGTCCACAAAAATCTATTACAATAACCTCAAACGGTTCCGCTACTTGTGATTTTACAATTATTTCTTTTGTTTTTGTTGTCAATGTTTTTCGTTTCTGACATATTTCACAACTTTGTATATATTGAGTCGCGATTGTATTTAATTCCTCCATATCGTAATAAACTTTTGATTACCTTCTTACATCCAGCGTGACACAACATTTTGTGCATGTCTTTGACAAATTCTATTCTATTTTCTTTTGGGATCCAAATTTTATTTTCTCTTGTTAAAATTAAATCTTCGTTGATTTTAAATCTCGTAGTCTCATTTTTATCTATTGCTTTTCTCATATGTTCTATCTCTTCATTAACTTTTTGCCATTGCAATCCATGTTTAGTAGCTGTCATTGCCAACAATCTTGTTTTTACTTTCTCTGTCTTTGCATCTTCATGAATTTCTATACACTTTGTACATCTCCCACATTTATCTCTCGATAGCGCGTCAGCGTTCGAATGGTCAATTCTTTTTCGATATTTAATATCCATATCTAAACTACTCCAGAAGTTTATCCATGTCTGAAATTATGCAGTTATAGGTTTTCTAGTTGTCATCATAAAAGTTATAGCCTTGTGGTCCGTTCTTAGCTGGAATCGCTTGCCGTAAAGATAGTGCCTAAAATGCTGTGCAAAGTAATAAATTGCTAAAAGTTCCTTTCTCGTGATACAGTATCCTATTTCATGTTTACTCATCGTATGTGAACCATAGGCAATAACACGTTTATTACCTAGATTATCAATCTGTGACAAAACAGCTTCTATGGTGTTGAAACTAGCATCCGTATCCAAAATAAGTTCTTTCTCATAATCAGGATATATTAGAACTGGTGTAGTTAATAGTGTTTTCTTCAATTCCTCAAAACTTTCTTGACATTCTTGTAACCAAACTAACTTGTCTTTATTGTTTCCGCTCATCGATTCTAATATTCTTGCGAATTTTGAATAATTCTTTATAAATTTTCTGTAATAATTACACAGTCCTAAGAAACTCCTGAATTGTTTTAAACATTTTGATCTTTGAAACCCTTTTATTGCTTCTATTTTAGCTTCATTGAATTTAACACCTTCACAAGTTATAATGTGACCAAGAAATTTTGTCTCCTTCAATAAAAACCTACATTTTCAGGATTTATTCTCAATCCTGCTTCTTTTATTTTTTCTAATATTTTATTTATTCTTTTTATATGAAATTCTTTGTCTTTTGAGAATATTAAAATATCATCTAAATACACTATAGCAATTTTCCATAATAAATTTCTTAAAACCATATTCATTAATTTTTGGAATGTGGGTGGAGCAGCGGCAATCAAGCATGGCATCCTATTAAAGCAGAATTGCCCATCTCTTGTAGAGAACGCTGTCTTTTCTTGCGAATTTGCTGTCAATTCAACCTGATAATAAGCGCTTCCCAGATCAATGGTGCTAAAGTACATTGATCCATTTAATGAATCTGTTGAGGATACCTAAATAATAATTCATAAATAAATAAATAAAATTACCTGGGGAAGATCACCATGACAAAGCGGGACGATCTATTGGAACGCAGAAAAGAAAACGGAAGTAAAATGAAATTAAAAATGAGAAAGATAAAGGAAATAAAATGAATCAAACAGGAAAATGAAAACCAAGGTCAGTACTAATTAATTAATACAAAAAGGAAAAGGAATTTTGAAATCGGGGAAAAAGGAAAACAACAATATCCTTATCTCGACAGCTAGCCAGTGATAACAGAATTAATGGGAGAAGGCGGTCAAACAAAAAAGGGAAAAGGGAAAACAACTTGACAGCTGTCAGAGATAAAAATGGGACAGTCGGGAAAAGCAGGAGATGGAAAGTGGAAAAACACTTGATTATCTGGAGTGCCACAAGAAAAGCGAACTATATAAGGGAAACTGGTGAACATGAAATTAGAACAAAAGAGAGAACAAAATTAGAAGAAAAATTAGAGATAAAGTGACGCGAAATTGAAAACGATTTGGAAGACGATTTGAAAGACAATTTGAGATACGATTTGAGATACGATTTGAGAGACGATTTGAGAAATAAAATTATTGGAGAAAATTAGACGTTGGACGAAACGTTGTTGGACAAACGATTGTCAAAATAATTGTAAAGGAAATAATTGTGGAAAATAATTATTGGAGAAGAGTTGAAGAAAAGAATTAGTTGAATAATAAAACGAAAAGAAGTTATTGATTATTTGAATAAAGTTTGGAAGAAAGTCAAAGAAAACAATCAGCTCAAAATCCCAGTTTAGAAACCAATCAGTAATTTGTGGTATTTTAATTCGGTGTTATACACAAGTGCTATTCCTCACCGAGTATTGCAATAAGCATTGTATAGTCACCAAGCAGAGTGTTGAATTTATTGTCAGTGTCAAGTGAAAGTTTATTTGTGATTATCAATAAAGATTTCTGTTGTCAAGTGTTATTTGTGAATTATATAAAGACACGCTTGAAGTCAGAGTAACATTAAATTTTATCACCAACTCAATAACCCAACAAATCTAACATCTGCTTGATATTAGGCATTGGGAAGATTTGTCTTTTTGTCATTTTATTTAAACTTCTAAAATCTAAACATAATCGAAAATCATTTTTCTCCTTCTTCCAGACACATACTAACGGCGTATTCCATGGTGAGTCACACTTCCTAATTATGCCGTTTTCTTCCAAATTTTTAATAGCTTCTTCAATCTTTTCTTCTAGGTGGGCTGGCTGTCTTCTTGAGTTCAAATGGATTGGTCCTTCCAAAGTTTTAATATCATGATTTAATAGATTGGTTTTGCCTATATCCCACTTATCTATCATAAATACTCCAGCATTTGTTTTTATTACTCCATAAAGTTTGTTGTCACACCTTAATTCTATTAATTCTATTGCTCTTTTAAATCGAAGTATCAAGAGGGTGAGTTCTCGCAAAAATTGAGCGCACTAATTGCACTATAATTGTCGGGCACTCTTTGGGTCCACGGGCTATCGTTAGAAGATATATGTCCGATTTACGCAGGTCCCTTACTATAATTTCTTTCCCAAATATGCCTATACAAACTTTCTATCCTCAAACGATCATAAGTCATTAAGAAGCATATATTACCTTAAGAAATTCTTTAGAATAATGAATTTAATTAGGAAAAAAAAGAAAACAACTTAACAAAACTGAAATAATAGAAATAATGAAGATAACATGTATTCTCCATGATAACTTGATCAAAATAAAAAAATATTTCAACTCAATTAAGTTAACTAAAACATTTTTAATATAATTCACTTATTACTTGTAAATTACGGGTAATATTAATATAAGAATTTAATTATATATGAATTTAATTTAATTTAGTTTAAATTCATTAAAATCATAAAAGTTCTTATGAAGAGTAAATAATTCTAATTTACTTTAATTTTTAATTTATAATATTCCTCAAATAACAAAATTAACTTCCTACTATACTTAAATTCATTATATTAAAATACTAGAAAAAGTTGGTAAACTAATAATTTAAATAAAGTAATGGATTTTTGGTTTCAATATTACTTGTTGTTTTGTTATTACATAACAGTTATTTATTTTTCGTTGTTTTATAAAAGTACTTGTAATTAATTTTAAATATGAATTTTTAAATATTTTTTTTAAGAATATATTAAGAATATATTAATATATTAAGAATAACCAAATCAATATAATTTTAGTTATAGATACGCATTTCACACATTATCCGAGGAGAAAATTCAGAGATTTCCTTAGCGATGGTAACTTTTAAATTATATGATCTTAATTTTAATTCAATATTAGCGAGTTCATAACAACTCACTGAAACACGAAGGCCTGACTGGCCCAAGGTCAGTTCCACCAGCTGTTCCTCCGAGTGGAGTTCAGCACAAGTCATCTGACCATGACCACTTAAAGAGAGATGCAAGATAATATGCAAAATAATATGCAAGTCAGGACAAAAGTATTATTTATTGAACAGATTATTCAAAATAAGAAAACTGAAACAGAAACAAGGAATTACGCCAAAGTTTTCCAACACCAGGAAATGTATTTCATTGGAATGGTACATCAACTGAGCTTGAAGGACATATGAATATGATTTGGTATAAACATGACTCAAAGAAAAATGATTTGGAAATTCAGTGCTCGAAATAAATAAATTTAGTTAACAATTGAATTTGTTTGTCCTTTTTTGATTTGATCTGATAAATTTAGTCAACAATTGCATTGTGTGTCGTGTTCTGGGGGGCGGCTGTTACTAAAATTAGATTTTAGTGGTTTTCGATAATTTTATTGGAAGATAGGGCCATTGAAGCTAAATTTAGAGATAGGGGAATCCCAAAATCAATAATTTGGTTTATAATTTTATTTTTATAAAATAAAGATAATTATTTTAATAATATTATAATAGTAATAATAATAATAATGTTAATGGTAATAATAATAGTAATAATAAATGTGAATTTATATTTTTATAAGATTACCACATATGGGAAGGGGTCATTTACGAAAAATTATGAAATTATATTTTTAAATGAAAATGTAATTTAACTCTATGAATATGATATAATTCAGTATACCTACGTAATAGTCAATGGCTACATGATTTGATGGGGGTCGGTTAAACAAAAAAATCGAAGTTATATTTTTAAAGGTAATATAAGTTGAATATATCTGAAAACAAATTAAATTAGTACTTTTGGGTAATCATTAATGACTATATGATCTGAGGGGGTCATTTATAAAAATGTACAATTTATATTTTTAAATATAATATAGTTAAATATATATTAAGATAAGCTAATTTAGTATATATAGGTGGTAGTTGATGACTATATGGTTTGTGGGGGGGTCTTCGATGAAAAATTTTCAACTATAATTTTAAAGGTAATCTAAGTTAAGGATATCTATTAAATAGTCTAAATGAGTGTATCAGGTAGTGGTTGATGGTTATATGAACTAAGGGGGGTCATTTATCAAAATTTTCCAAATTTATATCGTAAAGGTAATCTATTAATGTATTTAGACAATAATTAATGGTTAGGTGATCTGAAGAACTATTAATTGATAACTGTGTATTAATTTATTGCTATATATATTGTTCTCGCCTAATGTATAGTTTGAGGGGGGTACTTATTAAAAAATTTAAGTTATACTTTTATAAGTTTCAAATATACATATATAAGTCAGATTATGAATCTGAACATTTGTTTCGACGATTACGTAACTTGGGGGGATCATTTATAAAATATTTACAACTTATTATGAGATTATAGATTATATTTTTATCGCTAACGTAGTTTATATTTTATACTTCTATGACCAGATTAAGATTATAATTTATACTCTTACAGCTAATATAAGTTTATAATTTATATTTTTATGAAATTAAATTTATAGTTTATAATTTTAAAGCTAATATAATTTTATAGTTTATATTTTCAAGCCAATATAATTTTATAATTTATGCTTTTAAGTTTATAATTTATATTTTGTGAAGTTAAACTTATAGTTTATATTTTTAAAGCTAATATAATTTTATAATTTATACTTTTAAGTTTCTAATTTATATTTTTATGAAGTTAAATTTATAGTTTATATTTTAAAGCCAATATAATTTTATAATTTATACTTTTAAGTATATAATTTATATTTTGTGAAGTTAAATTTATAGTTTATATTTCTAAAGCTAATATAATTTTATAATTTATACTTTTAAGTTTATGATTTATATTTTATGGAGTTAAACTTATTGTTTATATTTTTAAAGCAAATATAATTTTATAATTTATACTTTTAAGTTTATAATTT
>CAUHTR010002956.1:0-22016 GCA_959609185.1 Schmidtea polychroa
TGTGAAAATGTCATCAACCCAGATGTCTCGTAAATTGTCGTAAATCTCCTTAATGGTTTGGACATCATTCTCCGTTTGTAGGTCCGAGAAGTGATGTGCCTCTTTACCGGTGACTGCTTTTGCTAGATATGCCAAACGGTAATACCCGTTGCATTCTTTAGTTCCCTATTCGAGGCATTAGCTGCGCCTAACTCACGAATTCGAGTGCGCGCTGCATTGGGAATTGATACATTCTAAATAAGGTCCTTTACTAGCAATCCCACCGATTTGATCTTCCCATCGCAGATTTTCTAATTCTTTCGGCACAGTCTTCTCGTCGAACTGTCCTGTTATTGTTTTCTAGGTCATACCATGCGCATGCGATTGGTAATGTTTGACCTGGGCTACTGGGGGTAAACTCTCGTGTTGAGTATCAGATCGCCATTGAAGTGTGAGATTGAGATGGCCACGATTGCCGGTTTCAAGAATTGTCGTAGTGTAGCGTAGTGAGCTGCTACGAAAATGGTGAGGTTATCCTCTTGTCTAGGGTCCAAACGCTGTCTAACGAAAGACTTAAATGTTTTAATGTCGTTATCGTTGACATTATATGTCCAGTTTGGGTCATTAACCCATCTTGTTTGTGTTTCTCTGTGAGGTTCCAAGATTTCCATTGCTATGATGGTATCTATCCCTTCACATAACAGTGAGATGTTCTTTTCCCTTCCGTCCCCGTTTTCTATTTCTAGTGTTGTGTGCTTTTGCAGCAAAATAGGGTTTGTGGCGCCAGGAACATAAACCGTAAATGGTTTGTTAATGGCGTGTATCCACAGGTGGTTGGTCAGACTATGTCTGCCAAACTCAGGCATGACCTCGGTAAGCCTAATACTGCCGTTATGCTTACCCGGGATTCTTGAGATAATCATTTGACGCTTTGGGGCCTCGTCAAACTTGAAATTATTGGGTATGCCTGAACAATGCCCGTAAAACCAGTGCCTTTGGCCTTTTCTACTTTGTTCCAATACCTGCTTCTCCAGGTTTTTGTAAATAAGTTTTTCTTTTAGTAAGGTTGTAGCACGTATAATGCTATGTCTTCCTTGATATTGGGATATTGGGTGGCTCTGCATTCCTGAAATAAAAATCATTAACCATAATATCAGATATACTGATATGCCATAATAGGCTAAAAAGATATGCATGAGTCTTCTAAAAGATCTACATATGCTGAATTTTAATGCTACCTGGAGCTCTACGTAAATATAGATTTTAAGATATATATAAATATTTATATATGATTTTTCCCTCGGGGGAGTCTGTAATTGTCATAATTGCGACATCAGTACTCCATCGTAAGCCCTTATGGCTTGTCTAAAATATAGCTTGGTCCAAATACCCATAGCTATCAGTGTAGTTACTAGCGATAGTACGGCCGATACCGTAATCCATACCCCTATGGGTATTTTCAGAATATATCCAGCATTAAAGTTCGTGATGGCATTACAATCACAACAGTTTGTCAGATTTGGGGGCGTTTGGCAAGATATTTGTTTGATAGGTGGCAACTGTCTAAGATGTTGCCACATTGCGGGATGTATCACCATGTTCTCCTGACGACTTTTGGTGGGGTTTTCGTTATAACAGGTTGTCTCAGAGGTAATATCTCCTCAAATACCTCGAACCACCTATCGTCCTCCCGTTTCCTCGGACTATAGTATATAACTAGAACCGAATATTCTACGGACTGATTTAGATACATTTCTTGGGAGGGAGAGTTCTGGTCTAACCATAATGTTCCTCTCGTGGTTGATCCGTCTAGAATGCTGATTTTCACCTTCTCCTCCCTGTTAATTTGCTGACTAAACTTTACTTTATCCCTTTTGTAGGATATCGATATGCGATTTGTGAAATCTGCCGTCCTTAGGATCCAATTTGATACGTGATAGGTATACCAACCGCTCTGATATAACCTTGATGCTGCGATGTGCAGTTTATAATCCGTCTCGGCTTTTAAATCATATAAATCCCACTCTTTTTCTTCTGAATCGAGTTGGCGGATCCGCAAGTACTTGTTGTAGAAATGTAAATTGAATTTTGTAGCGTTATCACAAGTGGTGAGTATACTAATTCCATGATACGTTCTTATAAAATGTAAGTATTCCACTTGCATAGCCATAGGCTGAAAATATGCCTTTCTAGTCCCTTTTTGCCATTGCCAAAGTCATCATACAGCTTATTATCACCAAAAAGGTTACCGATTTTGGAACACCCCTTGATCTCAATGGGTATCGGTGTTCTTGGGGTTCTTCGGTAGCTTTTGGTTTCAGCTTGTTTCTCTGGTGCCTTTACTTTTGGATTTCCACGGGTTCCTTTTGTTGAGGTTTCGCACTTTTTACACCGATTAGCATGCACCATTATTGGTTCTGCTTTTCTGTTGGCTACAAGTTGTAATATGAGATTTGTGTCTGTGGTTCTCAATACCTCGTATGGCCCTTTGAAATTTCGCATGAGTTTTGGTGATAAGCCTTTCTTGTTATAATGACTTTCCAACATCACCTGGTCTCCAACCAATATGCCATGATCCTTGGCTTTTCTGTCATGATAATCTTTGGATGCCTCCTGATTATATTTTATGCTGAGGCCTGCTCTAGCCCATGCTTCCTGCATTCTTTCCCGCATTTCCATTAGATAATCTTCCTGATCTAAATACTGTGTTGCTTTAGGGAAAAACAACAGATCTACTGGCATTTTACTTTGCCTTAGGTACATTAGGTAAAATGGTGTTTCACCTGTTCCTTCGTGTACTGCATTCCTGTATGCAAATAAACAGGATGGAATGTGGATGTCCCAATCCGTTTGCCCTGAATTTACATATGATGCTAACATATTGGCTAATGTTCCATTAAATCGCTCTACTAGCCCATCCGTCTGTGGGTGATATGGAGAAGTGTTCAACTTTAGAACTCCAAAATAATCATTTATTCCTTTGAGCAGATTACTCATGAAATCAGCTCCCCGATCCGTTAATAGCTTTGTAGGTACTCCATACCTAAAGACAATTTGTTCAACAAAAATTCTAGCTATTGTATCAGCTTTGTGATTAGGCATCGGGTAGGCCTCTGGCCACTTAGTCAAGTAGTCGCAGAAAACTAATATGTATTTGTTTCCGCTATTAGATTCTTTGAATGGTCCCAAAACGTCCATTGCCGTCATTTCCATAGGTGTAGATGGTACTGGCATCGGCTTCATTGGTACGTGTGGTTTCTTTCCGGTATTTCTTCTGGTGATACAGATCTTACATGTCTGACACCAGGTTTTAACGTCCTGTTTCATACCGGGCCAAAATATTTTTGTTTTAACCTTGACAATGTTTTTCTGGATGACAGGTGGCCTCCTAAGGCTCCATCGTGATACTGCAACATGAGTGCTTCACGGTATTTCTTAGGAACCATTATAACGTTATCTCTTACATCTGAGTATTTCACTAATCCCTCTTCCAGCACAAATTTGTCTTTATTCTTTTCCCAATATTTCGCGAATTCTGTGGGCACGTATTTCGCTTCCAGGGCTTGACGAATAACATTGATTTCTTCGTCAGATTTTTGTGCCTCCATTAAATCAGCTAGCCGGTTGGCTTCTCGAGTCAGTGTGAAGATAGTCCCTTCGAGACGTCCTTCCTTCACATCTTCTGCTTCCTCCTCCTGGTCCATTCTCGATAAAGCGTCTGCATTTCCATTATGATCTCCTTTTCTATAATGAATTTCTATGTCATAAGGCTGTAAAATTAATGCCCATCTGACCAGTTTTGATGTGTCCATAGTGTGTTTCGTCAGCCACTGTAATGGTCTATGATCGGTATACACTATGATCTTTCGACCCCATAGATAGGTCCTAAACTGGGTTATAGCATACACAATTGCTAAAGCCTCTAGTTCTATTACTGCGTAGTTTCTTTCGTGCGGTTTTAATCCTCTACTAGCGTACGCAATTGCATACTCATCTCCTAGGTCATCTCTCTGACCTAGCACAGCACCTATGCCCCGAGTGCTGGCATCTGTCATAACCAAAAATTGTCTCTCAAAGTCTGGAAATCGCAATATAGGTGGCTTGATGAGTTTTTCCTTGAGCATATCAAATGCTTCTTGCTGTTCTGTTCCCCACACAAATTTGACATTTTTGCCTTCTAACTGCGTGAGTGGAAAGGCTATAACCGAAAAGTTTCTAATGAATTTTCTGTAGTATCCAACTAGACCTAAAAATCCTTTGATATGTTTAACGGTTTTAGGCTCCGGGAAATTCTTTACCTTTTCGACATTAGCTGGATCGGGTTTAACCCCGTCTCGTGATATGATATGGCCAACATATACCACTTCTGGTTCAGCCCATTTACATTTGGTTGGTTTCACTTTCATGTTGGCATTGATCAACCTCTTGAACACATCTTCCAAATGTTCTAAGTGTTTTTCCAAATCTGGCGAGAATACTATGACGTCGTCAATGTATACCATCGCATGATGTACATCCATGAGCATCAAATTCATTGCTCTTTGAAAAGTGGCTGGAGCTCCGGTGAGTCCAAATGGCATTACGTTATATTCGTAATGGCCCATACTCGTAGAGAAACGCTGTTATTGGTATAGTCTCATCTTTTAAGCTTAATTTGATAAAATCCCTTTTGGGCGTCCATTACTGAGAAGAACCTAGCGTTTCTCATGCGTCCATAGATATAATCTAACAATGGCAAGGGATGGCTATCTTTGCATGTTGCTTCGTTAACCATGCGATAGTCGTTACATAATCGTACTGATCCATCCTTCTTGGCCACCACTATCATTGGTGATTGATATGGTGATTTACTATGCCTGATTATGCCATGTTTTAACATCAGTTTCACTTGTTTATCTACTGATTCCTCCAGACTGAATGGAATACGGTATGGTCTCAACTTTATAGGTTTTGTATTGGTGAGAACAATCTCATGTTCTAACAAGTTTGTCTTTCCCAGATCGTATTCATGTTTCGCGAATACCTGGTCATATTTCCTCAATAACATATTTACTTGAATATTTTCTTTTCTAGTTAGCACTTTGCTGTTTGCTGTAGGTGCGTCATAGTACTCAATGTCTGGATCTCTTTCTTCTGCCTTTACGGTGAGTATCGACCCTTCTCCCGTAGCTTGTGGTTCGTTTTGTTTCCAGATTCTGCCCACTCTGGTATCTGGATATAAGTAAAGTGGTTTAATGTCCAGATTGGCTACCCTGATTGGTATTCTGCCATTGACTATTAAGCCTACGCTATGAGTAACTGGTATATTGTATTTCTCCGAAAACTTTTCATCTGGTTCGAATACGACTTCGCCTTCCCAATTATTGCTTGTAGCTACAAAGCATACCGTTTCTGCTCTGGGTGGTATGATAGTTGTATGATCAATATAAGCTGTATCATCATTGTAAATTTTTCTCTTTTTACCTCTCGCTCGGATTAACAATCCAGAAGCACAGTCGAATACTACTCCTCGTAGTCTTTTTAGGATGTCCATACCCAATAGACATTCGGCTGGGAGACTTCTCATCACTATGATGTCGTGATGGAGCTCCTGGTCACATAACTTAATCTGGCATGATAATGACCCTATTACATTTAATGAGGATCCGTTTGCTCCTGTTAATTTTACTCCTGCCGGTTTTAGCGACTGCAGTTCATGATGGTTTAACAATTTAGCTTCAATTATGGTACCATCTGCTCCTGAGTCTATCACCGCATTAACTGTATGTCGGTTCACTCTTATTTTTATCATTGGCTTTTATCCAAATTCACTGGGTTATTGACCATCAAGATAGTATCGTGCGATATACCGATTGTATTTGCCCTCGTTTGTTCTGCTTCCAGTAGTTCAGGATCACTCAGTTGAGGATTATACTCTTTAAATTTAGCTTTAATTGACTCTAACGCTTCCTTTGGATAGTGCACTTTAGGTAATTCTGGCAATGTTGAACATGTCAGGTTATTAAATATGGTATCTTCACCGATTTTCCATTGGTGTCGTCCTGTTCTGAGTGTTGTTTCCCTTGAATGTTCCCGCCCTTCGTTTGATGCGGATGGTAAACTCCTCAAAGTTGGCAATTGTACATATCTTGGACTTTTCTTGAATCTGGGTGACCTTATGTCGAATTTTTGGTCGGAACTGTCATATTCTCCTTCTGAGGACTGTTTTCTCACATAGATTTCCTTTGATTGGTCATATGGAGGAAGATATTCCTTGAATCTCGATTTTCTTTGTTGCTGATTCGGTTTTTTGTTGTAGTTCTGTTTTCGTGATTGATTTGATCTTGAAGATGTCTCACGAGAGCCTCCATTACCTCCTCCCTTTGAATTGTTATCGTCCCGATAACTCGAATACTCCTCCATTTCTGTTCCAATTACTTCATGTTTGACCAAATGTTTCTGTCTAATTTCTTTAATTTCTTTTCTGTGATGTTTGAATAATGCAAACTCTGCACACATAGGACATAGTCCTAATAGCAGTTTCCATGACCATCCTCCAATTTTGAATATGCTATATGTTGACATCAGTTGTGTAATTATCAGCTTTAAAATTACAAATATTGCGTAAATTCCTGAACATCCCGCAACGAAAATACCAAAATTGGTAAATCGTCCCCATATTTTCATCATTACGTTCTTTGCTGCTTCTTTATAGTGTTCCGGTCCAAATAATAGATTGTAATCTGGTCGTATCAAATTATCATGATAAATTGTTCTTATAATTTCCGTGATGCCTCTGTCTCTGATTTGTGGGAATAGCAATGTCCTTCTTGCTTCCTCGATATCGTCGGGAGTATAGATCCCTCCTTTTGCTAATTCGTCTAATGACTTGAATTCCAGATTATCTTTTAATTTAGTTACCTCCAGGGTCTCTACCCGTTGTGTAGATGGTTTTCTTTCCGGCAAAGATATCCACATGTCATTTATTTTGTATAATGGTGATATTGCCGGGTTACATATAGCTGGTTGAGGTTTAGCGTTTTCCTCAAGTAATTTTCTGGTTACTGGCATAACAAATCTCAGTTTTCCTTGGTAAGATACTGGCAGTTCTAGAGTGCATTGATTAAATCTGGCTAATTGTACTTCGACTGGTTTACACTCATAGCTATATATAGCTTCTCCCATGATTCTGCCAAACATTCCATCTTCCAATAACATTGGAGTAACCAACTCTGGGTTAACGATAGATATTGCTAATCTATTTCGGACTATTTCACGATTTAGCTTACAATCGTTTAGTATCACTTCTTGATACATATCTTGCATTTGTCCTTGCAGATCATGATATAAATAATCTACCTTATTATTTATATAATTCGTGATTTTGATATCCTTTACATGTAGGACCTTGGAATTCCGAATATATTCTCTTGACAGGAAGATTCCTTTGTAGTTCGTCTCGTATACTCTCTTCCCACATTTAGTCTTTTTATCTTTTCGGACAAATCGAATTGCTTCCGTCTTGTCTTCCGATATCAACACTAGAGGTGTGTTTTCCTCACCGATATCTTCCTTTTCTTGTTTGTTGATTTTCTTCAACGTTTTTGCTTTATCCCAAACCTTTTCTGGATTCTGGGAGTCCCGATATTTTGTTCCATTTAATTTTCTAAAAGGAATTTTCTTGAGGAAAGCCAACTCACAATGATCTCTCATTTGTTCGTAAATCAGTGTGGTGGTTCCCGTTTTACAACTACCGAACTTGGCATTGCATTGCGGATGTGCCATCAATTTTCCTGTGGCCACATCGAATGTTCCTTCGTATTCTCGTAGCTCCACTGAGTAATCTTCTATGTCGACCACATAGGAAACTAAATTGCTACCGCGAATTTTCTTTCTCCCTTCGCATGTTCCGTCTGAGGCAATTGTTCCTTCTCGGGTGATTGTTATTCCCAATGTTTTCCCAATTTCTGCTGAGATTGATACCTCGTTGTCTATCCTTACACTTCCTTTTCGAAATGCATCTAAGCAATCTTCGGGCATTATGTTTACCGGCCTTGGTATTAATGTTGCGGATAGAAAAGCAGAATAGCTATTACTACCGCAATAATATTCGAACGTAGCTCTCTGAACTCTACATTCCTTTATCGTGGTTCTATAAAATTCACTCTCTTGGTAGACGTAATATTCTACCTTTTCCCCTTGATGAACCTTCTCGGGATACGCCTCTTTGCACTCAATTGCATCTACTAGCGAATATACCCGAGATAGTTTAGGGTTTCCGCAATCAAATACTGTTAATGAATTTGTTTGTTTTAATATGCCCATCATCACTAAGAACATCAGGATCATGCTTGTCATGTTTCCTGTGCCTGAACTAACATTATTTATGGCTTCTTCCACGACTTCATATCGTGGTTTTGGAATTGTTTCCTTTTCCCAAAATTTGTTTACGGTCATCCATACCTCCAGGTAATAATCTACCATTTCGACTATTTGATCGATTTCTCGTTCTATAAGCCTTTTATCGTCCCCTACCCGGGCTAAGGCATTTTGAATTAACAATGATAGTGATGTTACCACTTTCCCTCTTGTTAATCCTTGCTGCACGAATGCTTCTATGGCATCCTGTATATCTCTAGTTGATACATCTTTGGATACTCTTTCCATTGTCTTCTTGACCTCTTTCGTTATTTTCTTTACTTCGATCCCCTTGATTTTTGGAATTCTCCATTCGGGCCTGATAATCCCGATCATTTGTTGTATACGTTGCCACAATAGCGACCTCTCTGACGTTGTCTCATCTCCCGCCTGGTCGTCCATTTCTTGGGCTATCCCTGCTAATGTTTTTAACTGAATTTTCCGAATCGTTTCCGGATTTAACTGCTCCTTGGGTGGAGGTTTCATTTGATCCTTTCTAGGACGTCCTCGTCCATCTTTTTTCACTTTCTCCGGAGGTTTTTCAGTCTCCAGATTTGTTACTGCTTGTGACGTAGTAGCTCCTATGTTTGTTTCTCCTGGATTTAATCTGACGTATTCTGAGAAGTAATCTTCCTCGTCAATGTCCACCATTTGACAGGGATTAATTTCCTCTAGTCTTATTTCCTCAACCTCTTCCGCAATTTCGTTTGCTATATCTGGCAGTCTCATTAATGACCACTGGGACTCTGGTGGAGTTACTGGGATGATCATTACCGTGGTTGTTGCCAGCGGTAGACAACCCACATCCACTAAATATTCATCATCATCCACTTGCCTGCCATGGACCATTATCAGGAATATACCTGTAGTTTGATCGGTGGCAATTACATCTCTCCTCAATATTTTAACCTTGATATAGCAATTATAAATCATTGTTAATGGTTCTTTTCCCATCATTCGCACGTCTAGATTAATGTTGCCTTGTCTATCAGGCTGACTTCGGATAGCTTTCCCATTTTTCCTCATCAGCGCTTCAATTTGCGTCTGGAATGGGCTTGTTTCCTTTACCACTGGTAGTATAAGTGGAATTATTGCTTCCAACAAATCTACTGGTATACGCAATACTAACATCCAGTCAAGTATTTCCTTTATAGTTTCTCCATCTCGTGGAGATTTCTGCAATTCCAACCCTAGTCGCTGGGTTAATTGTTGGGTTTCTTCCAATCTCTCTATTTCCATTTGAGTAATCAAGAATACGCTATCTTGATCCATTACTGCTACTGGCTTCTGTGCTCTCTTTGCTGTGAGCTTTGTCACTCTACCTGGGAGTATCCCGTTCTGTAGAAGTGTTTGGTTTGCTTCTAATTTTATTCCACATAAGTATAAGTCGTATCCTTGATGCTTAATACTTGTCAATGTTTCCGTTAATTTATCGGCTCGACTTCTTATATTTATATCGAGGTTATACTCTTTATCCTGTGGGAGTTTTATATTGAGCTGGGCATCTTGGAGATCCCACTCATGTTCCAAAAGTTTTCCTAATTTCCTTAGGATTTTGTACGTGTCGTTATGATACTTTGGATCATCTTCGACCTGCGATATCAGTTTTACTACTGTATCGATTTCGTGAATTTTAATTTCTGTTTCTCCCAATTTTCCCAATTGTCTGGCCAGCTTCTGCTGGTACTCATATCTGGAATCCACCAGTTTTAAACATTTTGTTAGGGTATCTGACCCTTCTTTTACCTTTGCTTTCCCTGGCAAGGTTCTATCGAACTCGCTTAGTATGGTGGCCATACTAGGTTCATCATCGGAACTCTCCTCTGATTCCGTTTCCTGAAGGTCCTCTCTAACGGAGTCCTTTTTTCTGAGATACTCATCTCTTCCAACTTCTACCATGAAGATGGTGCCTTCTTGGTCGGTCAATCTAGCCAACCTATTCTTTTCCTCCTGGATTTCCATTTCCAGTTGTTGCAGATACGTTAACCCTTGATCCTGGTTAACCATGAAAGTTGTCTTAGACTTGTTCACATTACCCTTATCGGTATTTTTATTGAACTGACTCGTATTTCCACTCTGGTTCTGAGGACATGACCTCATCATATGTCCGAATTTCCCACATCCGTGACATTTTATCTTTCCTGATGAATTTACATCATCTCTTTTAATTGTGCTAAAATTATTGCTGTTCTGAGGACTTCTAGTCTTGCAGACCGCAGCAACATGTCCCTTTCGCTTACACTTTTCGCATTGCAAATTCTGCACTCTACAATTTTCCGCACTGTGGTTATTCCGTCCACATTTGGTACATTGTATACTTTTGCGATTGTCCATAATTTTCCTACTGGTACAATCTTTCGCTATATGCCCTTTTCTATGGCAATTGAAACACTCTACTGGTGTTCTCTCACTGTTTACAAGGAACATGGTTGACTTTTCTAAGCTGCTTTCAATTACGACAGCTTTCCGTGTCAATTCATCAAAATCATCACTAGTATGTAATATTAGAGCGTTCCTCATTGTAGGAGTAAGTCCTGCCCATAACTGATCCTTAACTAACAATTCTGTGGGCTTTGCCCATGTAGTTTTTGGTCCGAATGCTCTTTCAGCAATTAGTGATAGCTGGTGTGCAAATTCCCCTACATGTTCATTGGCATTCTGTTTTCGGTGATAAAATTGTTGTCTAAATATTCTTCCCGCATCTCCGGGCAATATTCGAGCAGTCATTTGTTCTCTCATTTCAGCCCATGTTTTCGGTACTTGAACCACTGGTAATGCCATAATGTCATTATATTTTTCTCTTGCCAACCCCTTCAAATATATAGGTAGCCTTTGTATCATGATATTATCTGGATAGGCATATGCTTTGGCCATCTGATAATATTCGGACATAAACTCTGGGAATTCTCCTGGATCACCGCTGAATGCCTTTACGGGCAGAGCGGGATATCTGGCAAATGCGTTTACATTAGCTTCCTCTGCCATTTGATTTTCCAGTTTTACTCTGGCTCTAGTTCCTAACGCTATTTTGTTTTAATTCAATATCTACCCGCTGATAATTTGATCACGTCGGGCTCACCAAAATGTTAGGTTCGATGGGTATGTCTTCGAACTAACACAAAAATGTTCTATCTGACTCCACGTAAATAATTTATGCGCGTAGGTATTTGGATAAATAAATAAGAAATATGATTTAAATATTTATTTTTCAATTATAAAATTATTCACACGTTTAAATAGATATATATATATATATATATATATATATATATATATATATATATATATATATATATAGGTACACCACGCTGCTATCTCTAAGTATAGAAAACGGTTATTCAAACCGCCCTGAAGAGTGTTACTAAGTATCAAGGCTGGCCCTAAATGCGCCAACAGCCCGATATAGGTGAAAGGAAAAGAGAACGGGACAATCACCAAAATTTACGCTATAGAATTAACCCAGAAATTGGCTAATTCTGTTTTAATAAATATTACTAACGAGACAACACAAAATTCGTGCTGACGTCAGAATATCCCCTAAATTTATTTAAAACTAATAAACCCTTTATTTGAAATTACTTTAATTTGTTAAAATAAACCGATTTGAAAATTACTTATAACTATTCAAATAATGATAAATACTAACTGATTTAATATCTTTACCAAATAACGTTATAATAGATAATCCACAAAATTAGCTTTTGATCCAATATTTTCCAATACAAATTCTTCAATTAGATTGTCGATAAGACTAAATTCCCAAAATTCCAAAACTAAATTTTCCCTTAATCGATGAAAATTATGTCAACTGTCACTTCGCCGAAAATTAGTTTACGATAAAACCAAATTTCCCAAAATTCCAAAACTTGACGAAAATTAGTTGGTTGCTAAAAATAGAATTGACTTCTTCTTCTCTAATTTCAAACACTGCGGTTTTCTGCCTTCTCACTTCGTCCTTCCTTCTAATTTTTATCTATTATTTATACTAATTTATTTCACGTAATTCTATTAATAGTAATTGTTTAATTACTATTTTTATTATATATTTTTTTTAAATAATTTCTATAATTCTATTTTTAGTAATTATTTATTACCAATTATATTTTAGTTTTAATTTTAGTATTTACTTTCTATTTTTGGTAATTTTAAAATACTATTTTTATTTTAATCCTAATTTTGGTAATTAATTATTATTTTATTTATTATCTAATTTCGAGTTCATTTCCGGTTCCTATTGAACCCCAACAAGGGCATCTACCAATAGACGCCGACGCAGATGAGGAGGAAGCAGCAACATTGCTAGAAGCACAAAAGTGTAAGGAGTTGATGGAGATATTACAGAACGGTGCGAAAAATCGTCGACGAGCGGTAGTAGAACTAGCAAAATGGATAGCCGAATCATGCAAAAGGATTCAAAACCTACGAAAAATCGTTAAAGCGATTGAGGAATATCGACGGGTATACGTATGGTATCCTGAGCAATTTGGTGAAATCATCCGGAAATGGAAACAACAAGAGTGGGACGAAAACTCACCCGAGAAATACCAACTAAAAATATTCTTGCCAGATTTTGAACCAATGGAAAAGGAATTCTACACGACAGCCAAGGTCAGGGAAGTTAAAAAGAGAATACCTTATGAACTTCCGTTCCACTTACAACACGAGGGGCGATCATTAGACGACGACATTGAAATCGGTGACGCCACTGCAAGGAGAAATTGTGAACAGACTAACAGTGAGTAAAATTGCAAGGTAGAGAATTAAGGAGAAGAGAGATAAAGCAAAAATCATCCACCCAACAACCAGGAAGTTTGGACACACCAGAAGTCCCAAATGCGGTTAGTGAAGTGACGATCGAAAACGGGAGAAGACGAAATACTAGACGAATTACAAGAGATAGTAGAAGCAGGCGATATTTTGAGAGCATCGCAATCAGGAGATCTATTTATCAATGAAGGTGAACCGACAACTGATGATCTAGATGGATTTGTATGCGCGCAAAGACAACCAGTGAAAACGACAGAAGCCGAGACGGATTTAGATAATGTAGAAAGAGGTGCCAATAAAGATGTAACCACAACCGATGAATGGAGCAATTGGAAAGTAGATCCAGGAGCGACCACGTCAAAAGATACAACTTACAATCCGCCAAAACGGAAAGAAACCGGAACAGCTATGGATCGACGAGCAAGAGGAAGACCAAAAACAGATAAAGTGGAGATAGAACCAAAATCCAAAATGCAGGCGCAAATGGAGCAGGTAAAAACTAAAATGGATAAACTAAGCGCATTAGTAAAACAAGTCAAAGTGAAAACAAGCGTCCGGGAACAAGGGACACGATGGATAAACGACTTATTAGCTAACATGTTAGCGTTAGCAAACCCATAAATTCTAATCTACAATTTGATATAAATTATAAAATTATGCTAATTAGATTTCATAAAATTGCACTTTCTAAAGGCTCATAATAAAAGCATAAACCTACAATTCGATATATAAATCATAGCATCATACTAATTGGATTTCATAAAAAGTAAATTATAAAAAACTTATACCATTATACTAATTGGAAGTCATAAAAATGTAAATTGTGAAAACTTATAATAAAAGTATAACTTGTAAACATATAAAAAAAAACCTACAATTTGATATATAAACTATAAAATTACACTAATTGGTTTTCATAAAAATGTAAACTATAAAAATTTATAAAATTATACTAATTAGATTTCCTAAAAATATATATTATAAAAACTTATAATAAAAGTATAAATTGCAATCCGGCATCCCTCATAAACCCACCAACCCCCTAGAATTAGTATTAAATGTATTGCTTATTCACGTGTTAATAAATATATTAATTATATATATATATACTATTACTACCTATATAAAATTACGATTTAATTACGTGTTAATCATTTACACTACTAGACCTATACTACTTGTAAAAATTGTAACTGATTTATATATTAATTATATATACTATTATACTTAAACCACTTATAAAATTATAATTTAACTACATATTAATCATTTACATTACTGGACCTATACTACTTATAAAAATTGTAACTGATTTATATATTAATTATATATGTCTGGTGTTTGTTATTAAATAAAGTATTTTTTTCGGTTTTATAAATCAAGTAGTAGATTGAGGGATTACAAAGATGTCTTAGCGGTAAAGCACTAATACTAACTAATTAATCTTATCACTTATTTGTTCTAATTTTTTTTGGGTATAAATGAAATTAATAAAAACACTTTATGTTTTAGTGTAGAAATTATTAGAAAACCCGTGTAAGGATCGGGAGCAGGCCCAAAAACAAGCCAACGAACTCCGAGTCCGAGTTGACAGACTGAAAGGGAAGTGCCGGGAGTTCGAGGGCACCTGGTTTAGTCCCGAGGACATGAAAAAGAAGACAGCCCAGATTCTCCAGCTGCAGACACAAGCCGCCCAAGATCAGATGGAGATCCGCGCACTAAAATTGCAGGTGCGCGCGCTCGAAACCGAGCGTAATGAACAATTCGTGCAGGAAGCCGTGGCAAGGCAAATCCGGCCACTGACCGTCGAACTAGCAACGATATATCCTCCAGCCGCTGAAAGTAAACCTAAGCGAAAGCGGCTAGGACGGCACATTAGAGAAAAATTAAAGAAGGCCAGGCTGGCCGAATATGAACGGCAAGTAATTTCGTCAACTTTACAAGCGTCTACGACGGGACCAACCAGCTCTGCCAACGAGCCAATTTGAATCTTTGTGAAATTTTGTTTTTGTATATTTTTGTAGTATTAAAATAGTATACGATATATTTTGTTATATGATTGCCTGAGGAATGAGAATTTGTGCGTAAGGTTGGGAAAACAATTTCGATAAGGGACCTGAGGAAATCGGACACAAACCTTCTGACGGTAGTCCATGAACCCATAGAGTACTCGACAATTATAGTGCCTCGGTGCGCTCACTTTTTGCGAGTACTCAACCCCTTGGTACAGTACCAACGTTGATTGCTCAACGGGTGCCAAGCGGAAAACAATGTTGTATTCTGGGTTACGCTGATAACAGCACTAAATAATAAACATTCAACCACCAGTAACCCACCACGATAAAGCAGGCATTAGGTGAACTGGCAAGTAGAAAACAAAGAGTAAATGAATCAATAACACTATATGCAAGTGAATTAAGGAGATTAGCAAAGAAGGCCATGAATGGAAACTTACCAGAGGAAAACCTGATCGGCTACTTCATAGAGGGATTACGCCGAGAAGTAAGAGCATCTGACGGATGTCAAATGTGCAAGACGTTGGAAGAGCCATAGATTGGGCAACACGATGTGAGCTCCACCTCCCAGCTCAAATGAATATTATGCAAGATGAGGGAATGATAGCAACAGCCATAGTAAAAGCAGAAAATGGGGATAACAACAACCAAGAGCCAAAAATGAATCAATTTATACCAGGAGCACATCAAATTTTTAAAATCTTTCAGGAGATCATGCAGACATGCAATATTTATATTATACTTTCCTTTTTGTTTGGGTCATTCGGAGGTCGAACCACTTCATGGTCCTGCCATGGAGTTAAGTCGATGAAACCCTCCGTCTGACTCTTCCTATTTATTAGAGGTCAGCCGTAAATGGTTGACTTGCCACACAACATTAAGGTTTGTCATAGTGGTCCCAGTGGGGCTGCGAAAGCAAACACTCTTCCCGACTTTATGTACAATACATAGTTAAAATCACCATTCAAAATTCTTTACAATAGCTCTACACTAAGATCATAATTTGAGTAGATCTCAGACCCAAACTTAATACAATTTCACAATTTAGTAATGTAGTCGGTTGAACATCAATAAAAATTTCAGTCATGCTTATACGTTTGTCGAATTTAGATTTCTATATTAATGTAAAATAGAATTTTATTTGTGATTGAAGTAATTGAAATAATACCCATAAAGATATTCGGCATACGTATAGGTAGGACTTAATCTTTAAGTTGGGTAGGTCATTGAATTAATTATAGGTCTAATAAGTCTAATCTGAATATTGATATCATAAATTTAACTCTCCAAATATAAATTACGAATCTATATTGATCAAAGTTTCCACAAGGTTGTATTTTGGGTTACGCTGGTAACAGCACTAAATCGTAAACATTTGATCACCTGTAACCCACCATATATAATCAGAGTTTATCCGACAAGATATTTTGTCCCCTTATGGGTATATAGGTCGCAAGGGTATATATATATATATATATATATATATATTATTATTATTATTATTATATTGTTATCACTAAGCCAGCACATAGATTTAGTATATTTTTATTTCATTAAATCCTAACTGCTCCAACTTTTAAAATTTTTAATCTTAATAGTGTGTCGACTAGAATTAAAATCTATTCCTAGATTATCGAAAATGCTAAACTTTAAAACTGATGTCATCCTCAATATTAAGTTCCTAACAGCAGATCTTTTCCAATCGCTGTCGAGGATAGCCAAACCCCGCGATTGCAATTGTTTGTGTTGTTCAGTAATTAATACGTTTAAAATACTTTCAGATTCTATTTACATTTAACTTTTATATAATTTACATTTGATTCACAACTACTTTTAGTTAATCGTGCGCCGAAATCACGTCATCTAAACCTTTATTGACTGTGCGATGTAGTTTCTAAGATTTTGTTTTATATACAAAGTTTTTAAATTATTTTATTAATGTGCTGAGGTTTTAATTTAGGCAACAGTAGTTCCTAAATCAAGAATTCATGAATGCCGTAAAGTGGTTACTTCTTTCATTGTATTTTAATGAGGTTTCATTTTTCTTAATTAATTTTATGATTAAATTTATCTTAATAACCCTCTTCTTTTTTCGACAATTCATGATGGAATTATTTACAGCAAAAAGTCAATCAACTTTGCGACAATTTTTCCAGCGATGTAAAATTAACCAAATGCACATTGCAACATAAATTCAATTCCTCATCTAGACTACTAAAAAATATTTCGTCTATCATACCACACGGAATAAAAAAAATACAAAAGAAAATATAATAAATGAAAGCAACTAGCCGCGTGAGCAATGCACGCGTATAAGTAGCTCGAGAAATGAAATATCATTGACTGATTAAGAACAAATAAATAACAAAATTCAATTACGTCGAGTTGTTGAGTTGATGTCGGAGGCGAAGAGGAATTTTGAGTTGAACGACAAATTGAATTTCTTTTTGAAATTGAATTATTTCGATTAATGTCGAAAATTGAAATTTCTTTCAATTGTAAATTAAAAAAATTGTTTTTAAATAGTGGAATTATTATTATTATCATTATTATTATTAGTATTGTCGATTACTATTATTACCACTGTTATTATTTTTTTATTTAAAGGCGAGTTTTATATGAGGGAATGAAAAGTTACTAACATCCAATTTTATATTTAATTATTTTGTTGGTTTGAGAGTATCAAAATTTTCGAAGAAAATAATGGGTAATATTATAAATGTTAATTAATAAAATATATATTTATATGTATTAAATTCATGAAAATTGTATTCGTGCCTAATAGATATAAGTGTATAAGGAATTCTTACATATAGTATATTTATTTTAATTAATTTTTTAAATCGTTGAATTGAGGCTGTTTTATATAGTTTTATATAGTTCTAGTACGTTTAACAGGTTTAAAATCATCTAAGGGAATATTTTCCCAAGATTCGTTACCGGCGGAACTCACCGTTTGATCTAACAGGCCTCTATGGGATTCGTTTAAATTAGGTTCATTTCGTCTAATATTATCTATGAAACTAACTTTCTTAGCTTCATGAGCTGTTTTCTTCCTAGTATCTGGTCTATGAGTATAATCAAATCCTCTAGACATTTTATTTTGCTAGTAGTCAAGCGTAACTAAGGCTAATTATTAAATAATCAATATATAATTTGAATTTGAATTTAAATATTATATATATACTAATTCATTTCATTAATTTTCATTCCATTATTTGTAGACATGTCTAATTCTATTAGCAATTTAAATTGGGAGAAATTATCCGAGGAAGGCATTGTTAAACATATTTCTATATGGCAATCACCTGAGAGCATTTATGACTTCCTGTGCGAGTATGAATGCGTCTACGGAGTTCCGTATTTCGATTATTGGGGCTATGTGTCGTTAAAGGAGAAAGATACTATGCTAATTAATATTAAGTCATATACTAGAGATATGAAATATTCCAAGAAGCCTAATACACCATTAAAAGAGAAGGTTGATGCCATGGGAGATAAGGAGATGATCGATGCAACCATAGCAACCTGTAGACGTAATTATCCTTATAAACCACCGATGTATTCGAAGCCAATACATACCGGATGTAAGAGGAAAAGTCCTGATGAGCCTTCAACTTCCAGTGGAAGTCCTAAAATTAGAAAAATATTACCAAAACAAGTGAGGACTGAGGAAGAGATAAACGAAGCCCGAAAAAGATATAAATGTTTCAGATTTTCTATGCCGAAACAGGTAACGTTATTGTAGATATTATAGTATAATATTATCTATATTGGCGTTTACAGGTATTTATAATCAATGAAAATCTATACAAAGAATTTATCCCGAAAATTGCATCATTCGCATTCTTTAAATCTCGGAATTCGGGCATGAACATATGGAATGTATCCTTATGCTCCATAATGCTACTACTTATACTGCTCTAAGAAAGAAGCTGAATATAACATATGCTAAAGGATTCCCCTATTCTGAATGGTCCAGGAATCTCGAGTACGTAACCAAGCCCGAAACTACGGTACTTGGTGGACTATTATACACTCATGGCATACCACCTAGCCAGGATGAGGAATTCTGGTGCCGATTTTTGAACAGGCAATCAATTGTCGAAGGAATGCGATTGGTTGAGGAAGAAAAGCCTCTGCAATTTATACAGATGCATAATAAACTACAGCAAAGTCTTATTAGAAAGATCGGTGTTAAAACAAATGCTAAATTCTAAAATTCAAAATCGATAGTGACACTTTAGAATTTTCATGTGGCAAATTATACACCAATCGAATGGAAATTAAATTTTATACAAGAATAATGTCCAGATTATTCAACTATGTTATGTTTTGACAAAGTTAGAAACGAAAAACTCAATTTCTGATGTCAGCTGCGACCGGCGAAAAAAAAGCTTAATCCTTGTTCAATTTTTACCATCCAGATATTTTTGAATTGGAAATTTCTTAAACCTTGTTATAGCATTTGGGTTTTTGGAAAATATTCAAATCCAAAAAAGTTATTCAACTTTATGTTTTCTCATTCGACCGCCCCAATTACCGACTAATCCTTGACCAATATCGACCAACCAGACATTTTTGGATAGGGAATTTTTGAAATCACTAGGTTCTGTTTAGTTTGTCAAAAATATTCAAATCCAAAAAAGTTATTCAACTTTATGTTTTTTATCACGTAACTGTATGTTGGCCGCACTTCCCCGCCAGCTTCGTAAATTTTTTTGACAAATATTTATTCAACTACCTTCAATGTATAACCAATTGCCTCAAGGATCGAATGGTCAGAAAGACTTTAATGTCACGGAACTTTCGAGAATATGTCTCTTAGAAACACTACTATACGATGTTGGCATGATTTGCAGCAATGAAATATATGCATATCAATATATGTGGTTTTTATTATCTAATTCATTCAGTATTTATTGTTGGTACAACTTTTTTGATTATTAGTATGTGAAAATTATTTTTGTTGTCAGTGTTAATAAATAGCTACACAAGCGCGTAATTAAAAAAAATTAAGTAAGAAAAAAGGGATTTAAAAACAAAGAAAATGGAACAATAAGAGCGCGATCAAACTAATAAGGAAAGTAAAAAGTAAAAATCTAAAAAGCGAAATGTACCTAAAAATAAAATTTTATCATTTATATTGCATTTCGTGTTGTTTTCATTTAATAATTTTAAGTTTTTGCTGTTTTTACTTTTTTATCTCTGAAAATTTGTTAAACTTTACAACTAATTCGTTTACATCTATAGATACATGAAATAAACACGAAATTGTAATATTTTATTTTGATTTTAACTATTTGCTTGATACATTTGATGTTAGATTCGCGGTTATAAATATAAGTATATTATTTCTTGTATATTTGTAATGGAGGTTCGAAGTGCGATAATTTATATTTCATCATAAAATGATATTCGTCAATTTTATACATTAATGTGTTTGTTTAAATGGAAATAATGTAATATAATTACATGTTGTTTAAATTTGTATTTAATACAGTATTTTAGTGTCTTCAGTCTTTTTATAAGAATATAAAAATCTATGAACAATAAATTATAATAAACATTTTCGATTCAATTCACAATTAAGAGAAATATAAATAAGAATTCTAAATTATCATCATTAAAATTTGAAGACGAAGCTACATGGTTGAAATGCACTAAATTCATTAAATGCAAGTCATCATCAACATCTGGATTTCATCGTCACCTGGATAGGATTCATAGCATGAAGCGAAAGAAACCATTAGAAAAGCGACTGCGAACACTTCACAGCTTTTTCAATAGTTCTACAATTTCGTCTTCTGTATCGCTTCAACAAATCATAGCAAAATTGGTGGCAAAAGATGGAATTTCAATCAACGCAATAACAAAAAGTGAGTTCATACGCAATAGCATCGGTTCTTTGGGATTCCGTCTTCCAAAATGTCACAAAGCTGTTCTTCATTTGGTCATGAACTACCGTGCGACCATCAAATGTGTTTTGAGGAATAAAATTGCAAATTTAAAATCGAGTGGACAAGAATATATATTTATCGACCTTAAGCATTTTTCGTAGTAATTGTTATTAATTTTCGTTGTAGTTTCTTTTGCATTAGTTTTAATTTTACAATTATTGTCATTATAAGAATTTTTATTAAATTTCATTTAAATTCATTTAAATTTTTTGTATTTTGTAAATTATTATTCATATTAATCTTTTCAATATAATTTTTATTTGTATTAAATTGAAAATTAATGTCATTATAAGAATTTGCTCTAAATTTATATACATCTTTATTTAACTTTAAATTTAAATTATTATTATTAAATTTTTCAGTATCTTGTTTTAATATGTTATATTTATTAAAGGAATGAAATTTAAATTTATCTTTTTGAAATGTAGACTTATTTTCTACATTAAAATTAAATACCTTATTGTCCAATTTACCAGCTTTTGGTTGGTAAGTTGGACATGATGGATACATTTCATTATTAACTTTATTATTATTATGATTAGGTTTATTATTATCAATAAAAGTTTTATTATAATCATTAGTTTTAGAGTAGTTTAATGATTCTTTATGATTATTTGAAGAAGTAGGGCACGGAGGTAGTATTTGATTTTTATTATTATTGATTAAAACTTTATTATTAGTATTATCATTATCCATCAAAGCATTATTATTAAGTATTTCATTTGTAGAGTTCGCATATTCACTATCTGAAGATAAGGCAACATTTTATTGAATTTATTGATCGTTCATCATTTCCGGTCCTCGTCTCCTGGTGGCCCACTAGGCGACGGCTTGACAGCTCCAAGCCAGGAAAATCGGTAGCTGAAAATAAAGATGAGCCGGATAATGCTAATAAATT
>CAUHTR010002957.1:0-17876 GCA_959609185.1 Schmidtea polychroa
ATTGAATTATCTTCTTTAATTATATTTTTCTCTTCGATGCTACCACAGCGATAACTGGCTTGTGGTAGCCGAGCGTTCATAGCGACATTATTTGACATAGATTCATTAATAGACATTTTTTGTAATTCTCAGCACACCGAATTATGCGAAGAGTTTCTATCCAACTTAAAAAGAAAACTAGCAGATGGTAGATCTAGCCTTTTGTTATCTGCCTTTAAATATTTGCAAGATCCGGTAAACAGCTGTCGCGATCGTGATAAATCTGCATTCTTACAGACGTGTTCCAAAATAGAATTAATTAAAGAAGCCAAAGCGTAACTGGTTCGTCTTTTTTCTACAAGCATTCAAGAAGAGCAAGCAGTTTCTTATTCTGCCGATGATGCTGTGATTGTGATTGCGTTGAAGAAGATATGGCGAAACAACTTGAAAACCAAAAATGCTCAAAACCAAAAGAAAACATTGCACAACATGCGTCAAACGAACCTTTTCCGTCGTTTAAAAACGAACTAAATATATATGAAAAAGTGTACAGAAAACAAAAAAACTTTCAAAGACTGATCTGGGCTTTTAATACAATTAAGCCAACTTCGACTCAAAATGAGCGCAATATTTCTACGTCTGTGAATTTTGTTTCGCAAAAGCGTAAGCGATTGTCAGACGCAGCCATTGACATTCTGTGTTTTCTGAAATTTTATATTAGTAAATAATATTTTTGAATTATTTTTGTTTTTGTGCTCTTTTCTATTTTGTTTTAATAAGTATGTTTTGAATTATTTTTGTTTTACTACTTCTATTTTGTTACCGAATTTTACGACTTTAATTACTTTTCAAATTAGATTTATCTCAAATATCTCGAAAAAAATTTTTGTAAACTATATAATTTTGTTTGAAAATATCTTTTATTTGCAAATATTTTTAATTATTATCACCATTATTATTTATTACTATTATTTTAATTATTATTATTATTGTTATCATCATCACTATTATTTGCAAATTTTTTTTTCTTTTATTTACCATTATTACTTATTATTATTATTGTGGATGGACAACTTCAAACTTACTTTCATTCCGATAACTTTTAAAGATTACGAGGACGATTCAATATTCACTATTATAGACCACTCAACTAATGGCTTGTGGATCTACAACAGCCTGTTTAACATGGTCCCCCAAACAAAGAAACGTTATACCACCAGCACTGCTCAACATTTACAGAACAGAATAATTGAAATCAGTATTTTCTTTTAAAACTACCCGAACCATGATTATGCTGAAGGTCTACCTCAACTTATCGAAGATTTCCAATTCATTAGAGCCCATGGATCCATCGGCTGAGAATTTGATCCTTCCACTAATGAAAATAACAACATCGAAGTGCTCTATTACCAAGAAATTCTCTATATAACGGATCAGATCTACATCTATGGCACCTATAATGGTATCCATTTTGATTGGGAATATGACAATTACTTTAAATACTACTTCTTAATTAAAAACATTTTTTTGGAATTTCTTTATTTTACATTGATTTTAGAATTTTTTAAAGGTATTTTAAATTTTCTCAACTTCTCGAGAATTCTATAAAATTTATTTCGGGAAATCCCGAATCTCGAGAATATGATTTTCTCCGGAAATACCCAACTCTATGTATAACTGTATTTATATGTTTTAGTTGCATATGATTTGTAGGAATTTTGTGAGCCCAGCAAAGTCTCCTTTAAAACTTGTTTTGAGACTGTTGGGGTGTTTGTGTGTAGAACGTGTAAGGATAAATTTAATACTTTTTATTTGCTTTTAAACTATAATTTTTAATTCAATCTCTTTCTCTGATTGTATTTCTGTTTCTTTGGTTTGAGGTTATGAATTTCAATTCTTTTCTTATTGATTTTTTTTCTGTATTTGTAATTTTACTACAATATATAGTTTTTTAAACATTTCATTTCCCCGACACTACGGGAACGAATACGGTCGTAATAAAAAACCTAATTGAAGTTTTGTTGTAAACAATAAAAATATAACAATCTATTACAAACCTATACAAAGAATATTAATTTTGTTGATATTTTTACTTGTTTTGGATTTGATTTGTGTGTGCACACAGACGCGGACAATTGTCGAATTTAGTTCAGTTTTTTGGGTTGTTATGGAACGTGATCGATTTTGAGTTTGTTTAAAGTAATCAAAGAATTGCTGGAATATTGATTTAGATTGTTCTAGAATTTGTAGATTTTGTTTGTTTTAAATTTTAAAAAGGTTTTTGTGAATTTGAATTTGAGATTGGATTTAATAAAAATTCATAAAAATCGTTACTGCCGATGAAGTGCTGTCAGCGGAGATACCCTATTCAGTGTTGAGAAACGTGGATGATTAAACAACAATATATAGTTTTTTTAAACATTTCATTTCCCCGACACTACGGGAACGAAGACGGTCGTAATAAAAAACCAAATTGAAGTTTTGTTGTAAACAATAAAAATATAACAATCTATTACAAACTTATACAAAGAATATTAATTTTGTTGATAGAAAACTAATACCACTCATTTACCTGTTTTTCATTGATTTAAAAAGAAAAGACAAAATCATGGGATTCCCGGGTTTAAAATTTTCTGGATTTTGGCAAATCCTATTCAAGTTCTGACGAATTATGATTTGAACTGACGGGAATTTTATGATTACGTTATATACAATATTAAGGCAAGTCGAGTCAAACAAAATATATGAATAAGTGACACATTATGATAAATCGAATGATTATGAACTATTATGTACTTATTTCATTGGTCATATACTAGATATGCATAGATTTGTAATTGTACTAGTAGATGGTAGTGTCACCGCCTGATCACATTCCCCTTAAGTGGGGTAAAAAAATTTTAAAACAAAGACAATGACCCATCTGATGAGTCATCAAAAAATTATTATTATTTTTCAAAATATTATTAGTGATCTGGCGGTGATATGGTTTTCGTCATGCAATAAGTCAGTGTTCCTATCATCCGACTTCATTGATCGATAGTTCATTTTAAACCCAACTGTAAGACCCTTTGAATGAGCTATAGATATATTTATTATCATTATTATTGGTAAAGATATTAACGCCCGCGCGAAAGATGTTATTATTTTTATTATTATTAGTCTGAGAATGTAGAGAATGAGATAGCAACTATAGATAAGAACTCATAAATACTTTGAAATTTATCCATTTTCAATTATTTATTTTCAAGAGTATATTTTTTTTTGTTTAAATTAATATATTGTTTTCAGATAATGAACACTAATTTATCAAAGAAAGATTTTGAAAGAGGACTCAAAAGGCGAAGTTATTATATATACGAAGTTATGTTTCCAGTCCAAAGAAATATCAATAAAAATATGAAGATATTGGAAAATTATGTTCAAAAAATGAAAATAAAATCGTTTATATATTTATTATCATTATTATTGGTAAAGATATTAACGTCCGCGCGAAAGATGTTATTATTTTTATTATTATTAGTTTGAGTAGAGAATGAGATAGCAACTATAGATAAGAACTCATATAAATACTTTGAAATTTATCCATTTTCAATTAGTTATTTTCAAGAGTATAATTTTTTTGTTTAAATTAATATATTGTTTTCAGATAATGAACACTAATTTATCAAAAAAAGATTTTGAAAGAGGACTCAAAAGGCGAAGTTATTATATATACGAAGTTATGTTTCCAAGCCCGAGAAATATCAATAAAAATATTAAAATATTGGAAAATTATGTTCAAAAAATGAAAATAAAATCGTTTATATATTAATTATCATTATTATTGGTAAAGATATTAACGTCCGCGCGAAGTTATGTTTCCAGGCCCGAGAAATATCAATAAAAATATGAAGATATTGGAAAATTATGTTCAAAAAATGAAAATAAAATCGTTTATTTATTTATTATCATTATATTTATTTATTACTCAAAAGGCGAAGTTATTATATATACGAAGTTATGTTTCCAGGCCCGAGAAATATCAATAAAAATATGAAGATATTGGAAAGTTATGTTCAAAAAATGAAAATAAAATCCTTTATTTCGTTCGAGGGAAGAATGATGTACACCGATTCCAAATGGCACACTAACAAAAACAGAGAAGACTTGGTGGCTGAAGACATTCAAATTACCATCAAGTTTATATCATCATTTACCAAGAATTTCCCTGAATGAGTTAATGATGATAGTTAAAAATTCCAATAATAATTTATTGGTTAGTAATTAAATACATTTTAAATATGAGAACGACCAATCGGCCTTCTTTATGGCCACAATATGCATATGATTTGTAGGAATTTTGTGAGCCCAGCAAAGTCTCCTTTAAAACTTGTTTTGAGACTGTTGGGGTGTTTGTGTGTAGAACATGTTAGGATAAATTTAATACAAATAAAATAATAAACCAACAATTAACTAACAAAAATTACTATTTTATTAACTAATAAATCGTACTTTATAAGAGAGGGTTTTATTCGGACTGTTAATTGTAATAGATAAGATACTGATATTTGGAAGACAATTGCATGAGAAAATTTGCTTGCGGATTCGGTAAAGAATTATAAGTTAGAAATTTATCCGACTAATCTCCAAAAGGAATTGTCTTTGGTAAAAGTCAAGCTTTTGTCTTAGGATCCGAGTTATATTTCTTTTTCTTTGCTTTGAAAAAGTAAATTCTAATTCTATTACTTTCTCGGGTTGTATTTCTTTTTATTTGCTTTTAAACTATAATTTTTAATTCAATCTCTTTCTCTGATTGTATTTCTATTTCTTTGGTTTGAGGTTATGAATTTCAATTCTTTTCTTAGATTTTTTTCGGTATTTGTAATTTTACTACAATATATAGTTTTTTTAAACCTTTCATTTCCCCGACACTACGGGAACGAATACGGTCGTAATAAAAAACCTAATTGAAGTTTTGTTGAAAACAATAAAAATATAACAGGGGTGGGCACGCATGAGGTCCTAGAGAGCCACATGGCTCATCAAAGAGCCGCACTTGCCCACCCCTGGTATATAGTGTAGTGAGACATATATTATTTAAATATTGCTTATAAAAAGAATCAAACAAGGTAGAATGTAATAAGGAAATATTAAATTTTGATTCTAAATACCGCCATCGAATGACACTATAAATTTTAATTCTGTTTACACCTATTTTGTGACACAGGTAAAAATGAACTAACCATGAAAATACAATTGCAACAAAAAATTTTTTTTTAAAAATTCAGTTGAAAAAATTTCAAAATAAAAAAATCGAATTCAATTTTCAAATTCAATTATCAAAAATTCAATTATCAAAGAGCCGCAGTTTACTCAACGAAGAGCCGCATGCGGCTCTAAGAGCCGCATTTGCCCACCGTTGAAATATAACAATCTATTACAAACCTATACAAAGAATATTAATTTTGTTGATATTTTTTACTTGTTTTTGGATTTGATTTGTGTGCACACAGACGCGGACAATTGTCGAATTTAGTTCAGTTTTTTTGGTTGTTATGGAACGTGATCGATTTTGAGTTTGTTTAAAGTAATCAAAGAATTGCTGGAATATTGATTTAGATTGTTCTAGAATTTGTAGATTTTGTTTGTTTTAAATTTTAAAAGGGTTTGTGTGAATTTGAATTTGGGATTGGATTTAATAAAAATTGATAAAAATCGTTACTGCCGATGAAGTTTATGAGTTGCCGTCAGCAGAGATACCCTGTTCAGTGTTGAGAAACGTGGATGAATATGACCAGGCTTCAAAGGATGATTAAACAACAATATATAGTTTTTTTAAACATTTCATTTCCCCGACACTACGGGAACGAATGCGGTTGTAATAAAAAACCAAATTGAAGTTTTGTTGTAAACAATAAAAATATAACAATCTATTACAAACTTATACAAAGAATATTAATTTTGTTGATAGAAAACTAATACCACTCATTTACCTGTTTTTCATTGCTTTAAAAAGAAAAGACAAAATCATGGGATTCCCGGGTTTAAAATTTTCTGGATTTTGGCAAATCCTATTCAAGTTCTGACGAATTATGATTTGAACTGCCAGGAATTTTATGATTACGTTATATACAATATTAAGACAAGTCGAGTCAAACAAAATATATGAATAAGTGACACATTATGATAAATCGAATGATTCTGAACTATTTATGTACTTATTTCATTGATCATATACTATATATGCATATTTTGTTTTAGAGTGGTATAAATACCCCAACAATAATCATAAAAATTGGCCAAAAATTAGCGTATTAACTATTCAAAGGGTAACCCTGGGAATAAATTAAACCCCGAGACAAATCAAAAAGTCTCATTTTAACTGAAATAAAAGTGAATAATAAGATTTAAGAACAAGAAGTGATCGAATATTTGATTTATTCTAAAGGAAATAATTATCAATTCGAGTGTTTATTTTGGGTAAATTTTTGTTAATCAATAAATATTTATATCAAGACTTGTTTTTATATTTTGCATTTATATAAGAACCGGACAAGTTGAGTGTTTCTAATATCGAGACCTCAACAAAAACGTTATTAATATCGAGTATAGTGTTGCTGTTATTCCTAAAGGTTTACCCCGTAAATTTATTTTATCCTGAATCGATTTCTCCAAGTATAATGGATGATGTAACAAGAAGAATAATTAAAATACATAAATTTAATTGTGTTATAAACAATTTATATCTGATAAAGTAATTTTTTTTATTATACTTTTTAACTTGTGTTTAGACAATGCAGCATCCTTATCTGACGAAGAACCAACAATAAAGAAGTCTAAATGTCAATTTCTATCTGTTACTTGTCCACATTGTAGTGAACAAGTTCGATTGTATTCGATGTTATAAACATTTTTTTATTTGATTTGGTGCTGATTGAGGAATTGTATATTTATCAGGGTAGATAGCTTCAATGATTTTTGCCATCTCTTTGATGTTATCTTCTATACTTAGGTAGTTTGTGTGAAGTTGTTATGTAATATCATCTATAAATGTGGCATATTTTGTTATCTATGCATTATTATTTTATCTAAGTTCGTACGTATATTTTGTTGTTCTGGTACGGTCATACATCTGTGTTCTATATAGAGATTAATTTAATGGATAATGCTTCGATCCATAAATATGATGTTATAAATGATCTCGTGGAATCAAAAGGACATATGATACAGTTCTGACTTCTTTACTCTCCCCGGCTCAATGCTATGGAAGGTTTTCACTCAGTGGAAAGGTTTAATTAAATCTTTAAACATTAGGAATAGAGATGAATATCATATCAAACATTTCAAATGCGATGTTTTACGAAGCCATTAATTGTTAGAAGCTTATGTTTGCGATGGAAATTTTTGTATTGTTCTATTATAATATTTACTATGGTACAAAAAAAAATATTATAAAATTTGGTAAGCTAGTCCTTGCTTGATAATCCGTTTAGTAAATAAAAAACAAGTTCATCATGAATAAATTATCATAAATATTATCAGTCAAATAAACTAACTACATACACCAGAATTAGAAAAGCCCGTAAATGTATAATTCGATTTCACCTAGTAATAACTCAAGCTATTGCGTCAAACTTCATATATCCATCTAAAACCTGATCTTCATTAAATAAATATCTAAATACTTAAATTGAAATAATTACTAACTTCAATGACATGTAATTCAATGCCAACTATTAATGCGATTAAACAGCTATTTGCGTCCATTGTAAAAACACAAAATGGATATTATTTAAACAATTATATTTTAATGTACAAAAATTAAAAATCACTTAATTTTGTATAAAACCGCATTGTTGTTATTGACATGCGAAATACAATTATATGTTAAGTAATATGTTATTGATAATTAAAATTATTAAGAAAAATTTGTTATTTATGATTATTTGGAGAATTTTTAATTCATCAAACAGAGAAGACAAAATTGAAAAAGGATAAAAAGCTGTGGAATTAACTGAAATCACAACGTTAAATGAAGTCAGAGAACAATTGAAAGGAAACCAAGAACAAAATGTGAAAATTGAACAAAAAGTACAAATATTTCCAAAGGTTGGCTTATACTAATATTTAGAAGTGGTTTACTAAAATAAAGGTGGATTCATACTCAAAAGTTTAAAAGTTACACTCTTAACCAGCAAAATAAGGAAATGGGCATGTTTTGGACGTTAGGAAACCTCATTTTGGGAAAATATCAAATCAAATTAATATTAGAAACAAAAAATAGCGATAACCTATTTTTTGCAATTAAATATTGCTATATATAGAAAGTTATGTAAAGTTTTGTTTGAATAATATTCGTTTTAGCGTTTTTTTGAAAAATATATCTTATTGAATTATTATTGATTTATTTTATGAATTTAGAAGTTGAGGACATCATAACTGGCGACCACGCCAAGGAAATCAATGCGATAGGAAAAAAGAAAGGAACCAAGAATATGTTAGATTCCTTGTCAAAACAAGCACGTGAGATGCTAAATTTTAATGTCAGAAAGTTTGACGGAAAAGTTGGATCTGAAGCCGAACTTTGGCTAAAGGATATTATGGAATGGCTGAGAATAGAAGATCAAAGTCTAGTAGACGCATTGGATCTTTTGTTGACAGATGCGGCATCGATGTTATGGGAAGCGGCGAAAATAGCGAAGATGACCGATGAAATGGCAAAAGAGTGGTTTATAGAAACTTTTACAGTAAGGAAAACCATTACTAACAAGATTGTAGAACTAGCTTAAATTCAGCAAGAGAGAGATGAAAGATTCCAAGTCTTCGAAATACGAGTAAGAAGTTTAGTTAAAAGTGTATTTAGCTCTGAAATGTCTGATGAACAGATTGTTCGAGACATTATTTCAAACAGAGCGAAAGACGATAGAGTAAAAGAAATATTCTTATCAGGGAAAGTGACAAGTTTTGAAGATGCCAGGGATATGGCAAAAATTCAGGAGAAGATCGAGATGACGAATGACAATAAATTCAATATTGATGCCATAAGAAGAGACTCCTACGCATCAGTGATGAAAAATGGTAAATTCGAGGGTAGACGAGACCAAAGAACAATTGTGAAGACAACTGCACATCAACGCGACGAACACCGAGAGATTAATCATGAGAGGAATAGACCTGGTAATTGTCGGTTTGTACCAATTGTAAATGAAGACAAGAATGAAAATGAGCGGTATAGAGGACGATATGAGACAGGAGAACCAGAGAGAAGAATACCTACAGTATCGCTTAAAGATATTGCAAGAAGGTTATTTAATGACAGCAAAGGAAGAGATTCGCCTCATCCAGTGAAACTGACACCAGGTCAGTGTTTTTGTTGTGGAGAAAAAGGGCACCGGCGTTTTGAATGTCCTATGAAAGACAATTGTCTAATCTGTGGAAAAGAAGGTCATGGATTCAGAGATTGTTTTTTGCTTAAAAATAGAAATGGATATCAGAAGAGAGTGGCATGTATTTACGAAGAAGATCACGAAAGAAATAATGGTGATTTTACAGAAGATTTATACAGTAATTACGAAGAAACGATAAAAAAATCAATGGATAAACCAAAAAACAAGGACGATCCCATTGCTTTCATTTCGTCAGTGGGGTCGACACAATAATCAGTAGAAAGAAGCGAAATGAAGACATGATGCAGAAGATGTATGAGACGACAGACAGAAGAAAGTGGAGTAAGATTGTAATAAACATGACGGCGATTGACATGCTTTGGGACTCTGGAGCTTCAGTATCAGTTATGAGTGAAAAAAGTTGGACAAAGATCGGGAAACCGAGGTTGAAGCAGAGCACAATTTCTCTTTGTGGAGTATTTTCGACGGGAATGGAAAGACCGTTAGGAGCAATGACGATAAAAGCTGATTGGAATGGGAAAAAAAGAATTATTAATGTTATAGTTGTCAAAGATATACGTCCAGATTTCATTGGGGGTGTAGATACAATGGAGAGATTTGGTATTCAACTGGTAGAGGTAGACAATATTGAAGCGTCACAAGTAGGGAGGACATATGTGGACTCACAACGAGAAGAGAAAGCATTATTAATGCTTGGAGACAGGAAGAATGAACAGTTAGACATATTGCTACGGAAGTTCAAAGGTATTTTTATGGCTTCAACTTTTGATCTCGGGTTTACGAAAGTTGTTCAGCATGAAATGAATATAGTAGGTGGGCCTGTAATGTTACAGCCAAGAAGACAACCAATGCATTTAGAACAAAAGCTTGACGAACTTGTCACAAACTTATTAGAAGCGAGAGTTATTAGAAAATGCAAAAGTGCATGGAACGCGCCACTAGTGATTGTGGCTAAGAAAGATGGATCAATAAGGATGTGTGTCGACTATAGAGGGTTGAATGCGATCACTGAAAAGATATCTTTTCCAATGCCAGATACACGATTTCTACTGGATTGTCTGGCAGATTCAAAATATTTCACATCCATCGATCTAGGTCAAGCATATTATCAAGTTGGAATGGCGAAGGAAATTCAAGAGGTCACGGCTTTCAGTACAAGGCAAGGACAGTTTTGTTTTAACCGACTTCCTTTTGGATTAGCAACCGCCCCTGCGACGTTTCAAAGAATGATGCACTCAATGTTGGATGGAATATTATTTAAGGGTGTTGTTGTCTACCTCGACGACATTCTTGTCTATGGAAAAGACATAGAGGAACACAATAACCGATTAGAGGAAGTATTCAGAAGAATTCAACTAGCGGGGTTGAGAATTAACCCAGAAAAATGTAATCTGTATAAAGAAGAATTGACATTCCTAGGGCACACTGTAAGTGCAAGTGGGATAAAAACGAACGACAAGAAGATTAAAGAGATTCAAGATGCAGAAATACCAGTATGCGCCAAACAATTAAGATCCTTTTTAGGTATGACCAATTACTATAGGAAGTTTATAAAAGACTATGCGAAAATTGCGGAACCTCTACATGCAGCTACGTCCGGCTGTGAGAAAAAGATTAATTGGTCAGAAGATTGCAACAATAGTTTTGAATTACTTAAAACAAAGTTGTGTGAAGCTCCAATTCTAGATTACCCAAGAATGGATAGAAACTTTATTCTGGATACAGCCGCTAGTTTTGGGGCCATCGGAGCAGTTTTATGTCAAGTTAAAGAAGGTGGTACTGAAGTAGTAATTGCATATGGGTCGAGACACTTGACCGCACATGAAAAAGGTTATTGTGTGACTAGGAAGGAGTTACTTGCTATACACGAATATGTAATGTATTTTAAACAATATCTATACGGAAAGTCATTTGTAGTACGAACGGATCACAAGGCGTTGGTTTTCATGAGATACACAAAAAAACCGATAAGCCGCAATTTCAAACCTGGCTAGCCAACCTTTCCGGATATGATTTCGATCTTCAATATAGGAAAGGAGAGGAACATGGAAATGCGGACGGAATATCAAGGATTAAAGGGATGCTATGTGCACAATGCCAGACTAGACATGAAGACGCAAAAGAAGAAAAAGCCAGAGTAAGACATATCAGCTCATTACAGAAGACTGAGTCGATGACTAAACTCTTAGAAAAGCAACAAGATGATGTAGATTTCATTCACATGACAAGAGTGTTACAGGGAGAAGAGAAAAAAGATGACTTGAATAAAAAGAAATTTCCTTTCAATTTGCATAACAACATAAAATTAGAAGATGGGTTTTTATTATTAGAGAAGAATGGTAAAGATGTCATCCTGGTGCCGATAGACTACTCAAATACGTTAGTTAAAGGAATACATACTGAAATGTGTCACATTGGAGTAAAGAAATTAATTAGCTATATGAGCAACATATTTTTTTGGCCAAACATGCAAGAAACTATACAAAACTGTTTGAGAGTATGTGAGATATGCTGCAGAAGGAAAATAGTGCAGGAGAAGACAAAGGAACGATTGTTGCCGATAATAAGTTCAGAATTTTTAGAACAGTTGGTCATTGATATAGCACACATGAAGAATGGTGGAGTGTACAAGTATATGCTAGTTATCATTGATCGTTTTAGCAAAATGGTCAGTCTGACCGCACTGGAGAGACAAGACGAGAGATCGATTTTCAAAGCCATATTGGAGAAGTGGATATACCGTTTCGGAAAACCGCGAAATTGTCTGTCAGACAGAGGGAAGAACTTCGATAGTGGTTTTATGAAAACAAATCTAGGAAGACTGGGTATTACGCAACAGTTCAGTTCACCATATCAGCATCAATCTAACGGTTTAGTTGAGAGAACAATACGGACAGTCAGAGACTTGCTGGCGACATCATTAGCAGGTGGACTAGGAGAGCGAAATTGGCCGGAGTTACTTCCTCGAGTAGAATTTTGTATCAACGTGACACAACAGAGCGCGACGGGATTTTCTCCATTTGAAATTGTTTTTGGGAGGAAGATTAACCTTCATTCAACATTGCCTCAGACGACATTGGATACAGTTGAGATACATAGATTGGTAAGAGAGAACAGTGAGAAAGCAGCTAAACGAATGAAAGAGATGGAAACAGAGAAGAGAACGAATCGATGTTTCACGGTGGGGGAGAAAGTATTAGTTCGGAAAGAACCACAAAATCGCGACAAAGATGGACTACAGTATGAAGGTCCGTTTGTCATATCAAAGTTTTTGTCAGAACACCAGGTGGAATTGAGTGACGGGACGACAAAGAAACTCAGACGAATTGAATGGCTTAAGAGATGGGCAGTTCCTTAAAGAAGGGGAGAGTTATGTAAAGTTTTGTTTGAATAATATTCGTTTTAGCGTTTTTTTGAAAAATATATCTTATTGAATTATTATTGATTTATTTTATGAATTTAGAAGTTGAGGACATCATAACTTAGAATAATAATATAAATAAAATATAAATAGTAATTAAATATAACCGTACTTAGAAAGTTAAACATATACATTTATATAGTAATTAATAATTACTATTTTTAGATAGCACTGAAAATCAAATCAAATTTAATGTAAATAGAGTTACAATCTTTCAGATAGGACACATTAGAGACAAATCGTTGAGATAACCAAAACTGAAATTACTCAAGCAAGTCGATAAATCAATAGAGTCAATTTAGAACAGAAACTTGAGCTAACTAAAACAATTATGGGTGATTAGCATTAAGACAAATTATTGGAATCTCAAATTAAGCTTTTCAATCTGAATTATTCTATTAAAGGATTAAATTCAGTTCATTCAATTGAAGAGTGTATTACGGCAGCAAAAGTACGAGATAATCAACGGATGAAATAATAGCTATTTGGCTAACGTATACGATAGTCAGTCCAGATGAAATTCAAGTCTAGCATTCTTACTATAGCATTGTTGTATGACAGAGGAAGGGCCATTGAGAACTTTGTATTAACGAAATATTACAGGGTAGGGGATAAAAATACCGCAACAAAATCAAAATAATTCAAATCAATCCAAACCAACAGGAGCGACATCGAAATAATTCAAGCAACATTTATTTTAATTCATTTGTGACATTATTCAACATTGTGATCCAACTATCTTATGATCAGGTGAATTATCACATTGTGTTTATTTTATGTGACTTATTTATTATTTTATTATAGCTGTTTAATAGTAAAATTTACAAACTTAATTAAATAAAAGGGGAGTGTAGTAATAAAAAATTATATTATTGGAAAACTTTAATTAATATTTCTGAAATAGCTCAGTAATTTTTTTGTAATCGTCAATATAATTTACAGTACCTATAATACAATTAAGAACACATGTTTTTATAAAAATATTATAATTTACATAATAGCACTCAAATACTATTCGATATAATAATAATATAATAATTAACAAAAAATATTATTAAGATAGAATAATATAATATCTTAATAACATTTAAAAGTAAGTAGCTAGGGGCTTACGGCAACAATTACCCCCAGGGGGGGGGGGCTAAAAATTGTTGCTACTTTTGATTACATAATTGTTGCCGTAGACATTTTTTGCTTTCAGGGATTTTCAGTACAAAAAGTTTTTTTCAGACTATAGTTATTTTCAATACAAAAAGGTCTTCAATAAAAAAGCCATGTTAACTTAAAGTCTCAGGATATTTTCAATAGTAAAAGGTGGTCTTCAATAAAAAAGCCATGGTAACTTAAGGTCTCAGGATATTTTCAATGCAAAATCTGACTAACACTAAAAAAGCATGGATTTTTCCAAATAAATTAAGGTGGTCGTGGGATTTTCAATACAAAAAGGGGGTCTACACAAAAAAAGCATGGTAAATTTTTGAATTACAGTAAATTATGGGTCTCAGATTTTTGAATTATAGTAAATTATGGTCAAAAATTTAAAATTAAAGTAAATTATGGTCTAAAATTTAAAATTAAAGTAATCAATGGGCTCAAATAAGTAAATTAAGGTTCAAATTTCATTTATACTTTATACTATACTCATTATACTAATTACCAATAGAAATAACGAATTCATGTTGTATCAAATCAAAACTCATTTATCTACAGTTATAATATATTAACCAATCAGAATCATATTGCACATAAACAGTATTAGTATAAATAAAACAGTATATTTAAAATTATTGTAAAATGTTTCAATCTAATTTCATTGAAAACTTGCTAAAAGGTCTTGTCAACACAAACATAGTGGAAAGCCTCAGTTTCCTAATCGTTCGAACCGAGCAAATCATTGAAGGAATCCATATTGACAATCAGAGCATGCTGGATATGGTATGTCTGAAGTCGAAGACATTTTATTTCAACAGGATATTCAACAATCTCATAGATGAAGAAATGAAGTGGACTAGAATAATATCACGGCCCCCTGTCTTAAGATCATCATAGAAATATGGCTCTGTGACGCAGAACACTATTATCAGTCTTTAGAAGTAGGATATTATATTTTTTAATTATTATTATTAATATTATTCATTTAGATAATTAAATACCATAGATAGAGGCCAATGGCGGATAGGGTACAATCTATCAACTCGCCCGAAACGCTAGGGAAACCGAAAATCAGAAAACCAAGTTTAAAAACTAAATTAAACTCGCAAAAAGAGTTGCTATATTGTATATTTTTTGTAAATTTAAAAAAACATTATTGTCGTTATAAACTTTAAAATAAATTTACATGTAATAAATTAAATAAATAAATTTTAACATTTATTAATACATTCACAATCCTCAACTCAACACTTCATAGCATTTTCAGCTACATGATCGATATAATCCGTAAATCGCTCTTTATGTTCATCTACTTATTCACAATCCGTAAAATCGTTACATACATGCGGCTCGTTATCCTCGCACTTCATAATATTTTCAGTTATATGATCAATATAATCCGTAAATAGTTTTTCTAGATCATCTATAGTTTCATCAATTTGTTGATTTATTTCCTCACCAGTTTCATAAATCCTTAATCTTCACTCTTAGCTATCCAGCCTATATTTAATGCATATGACCATCACCAGTGGCGCAATCAAGGGGTACGCTGGTACGCTATCGCGCACCCCTTCGACCAACAAAAAGCTAAAATAAAAAATCCGAAAAATCTCGATCATAAAATCTGTTATAAACTGAAGAAGTGAGAAGTGGTATGATGCAAACCGGCAACCCGAGCGTGGGCTTTGTGCTATGTGGCCTTGACTTTTGGCAGGCACAGACACCTCAGGCGCAGGTCTGAGCAGGGCAGCAGGCTCAGTAGATTGAGATTGAGAGACTGAGCACAGGGGCGACAAGCAACCCGCGATCGGAAACGGCACACGGCACCTTGGACCATAGCAGTCGGCAGTTCGCCATGTGGATACGCGTTGTTCGTCCGTTTGTATAATAACACATAAGACGCATTAAGGTATAAGGTACATCCACAATCCACATCTACATACACAAACAGCTAATCTAAATACAGAGTGAGACTGCTAATACTACTAATACTACTACACCACTGCATATATAACAATCAACAATTCATTTTCATTCATTACGATAAGGATAACATCTTTACTCAAATTGCAAAATAAATTATGAATTAAAAAGTAAGTTATTATCAATTTTCTAGTAAATTCATAATTTATTATATTCTCATTCTTTATTAGTTAATTCATTCAACATTCATGCATATAAAGCATTAAGATGAGTAAAAGAAAGCAAACAACTATATTAAACTTTTTTGCAAAGAAACAATCAAGATCAAGTGAAAGTGAAAAGATTTCAGAACCAGAACCGGAAAAGGCAAATAATGAATTTATTGCCGTTGCTGATGATCAGATTATGCATGTTGACCACCAGGCTCAGCCTTCTAATAGTCAAAATTTGGAAAATAGAAATGATAATGATAATGATGTGCACACGTTCTGTCCAGACATTCGAATTTGAATATTCTCAAGGACGAGGAGAAAATTTACTATCTAAATAAATTTTTGGAAACCGCCACCAAATTTTGTTTCCCTGGCACAAAAATACAGAACGAAAATTTTAAGAGGAAATTCAATTACTCTTGGCTTTTAAATTATCCATGGCTAGTTTATTCCAAATCAATTGACGCGGTCTATTGCAAGTATTGCTGCTTGTTTGCTACAAACAACCCTGCAGATCGTGCAACTCAAGCTCTTGGTCAGTTGGTGAAAGACCCTTTCAAGACTTGGCGTAGGGCAACAAGAACATTTAATAAACACCAAATTACCAATTATCATAAATATTTAGTTTTGCGTGCAAACGATTTGCAAACGGTTTTTGACGGAAAGCGGCAATCGGTTATTGACATCATTGATACTTGCAGGGTCAAACAGGCTAAGGAAAATCGTTTAAAGCTAACACCAATAATAAAAACCTTTTGTTTTGTGGTAGAAATGGTTTTCCACTTCGGGGACATCGAGATACGGACACCTTTAATATGAATATTGATGAAATTGACAAAAATACAATACGCCAAGAAGGAAACTTTCGTCAATTAATAAGATTTCGTCTTGAACGAGGCGATCAGGCTCTTAAAAAACATTTAGAAACCTCTTAAAAAAAATGCCAATTATTTGTCTTGGAAGATTCAGAATGAAATCATAAATGCATTCAAATAATACTAAAACTTATTGTCGAAAGAGCAAATCAAAGTGAATGTTTTTCTATGCTTGCCGATGAAACCACAGACATGTCGTCGCAAGAGCAATTTTCTATTTGCATACGGTTCATCGACAAAGACAAAAAAATGAACGAGTCCTTTTTGCAGTTTGTGCCTGTAGTAAGCACATCAAGTGAAAGCCAGGCAAATATATCGGTGCAGTTTTTGATTAGCATTGGGTTAAATCTATCTTATTTAAAAGGACAAGGCTACGATGGCGCAGCAGCAATGTCTGGCAGCTTTAATGGAGTTCGAGCTAAAATAATGGATTTATACCCTTCTGAATTATACGTTCATTGTGCTGACACTCGTTAAATTTAGCTTTGTCTGATGTATGTCAAATACAGGACATCAGAAATTGTATGGGTGTTGTGGAAAAATGTTACAGTTTCATGAATACACCGAAAAGAGATGTAGTTCTTCAAAGAAAATTTCTGATATATGCCCAGATGCAAAACTAACTAAACTGCAAAAATGACAAGAATTATGCATTGCAAGCGAAAAACTAACACTGACCGGTGGCATATCGTGTTAATCGAAAAAAGACATATCGATCTTTATAATAATAAATTCTTTGAGAACATAACTATTAATCAAAGTTAAAGTTATCATTGACATTCTCACGTGTAAAAAACAACAGTCTATCATTAAACAATGAAGAGAACTCATCTCGTAACAATTGTATTGAATTGCTATTCATATGTATTATTGTGCAATACCAAGCGGTATCCTACTCATCTACATTGTTCTAATCTTGAGAAGT
>CAUHTR010002958.1:0-51782 GCA_959609185.1 Schmidtea polychroa
AATCTTTTGAATAAATAAATTATTATTTTTTTCAAATGAAGGATCTCCATCTTTAAATCCTATTAAAACATATCTTGGTCGGTATGCAAGATTTGCAACCTTTATAGAATAGGTTGCCCCTTCTGTCATACTGAATTCACTACATATTCTATTTAAATAATTTACATATATAGATTTATTAGAATTTAATCTTTCAAGGAGTTTAATCTCAGAATGTGGATTTAATGTCCATTCAGGTATATGAAGTTCAAGTGTTGATAATTTTAATTTTGTTGTTGCAGTTGCATCTCCATAGAATATTAATTTATCAGCTTCTACTCTATTACAGATGAGTTCTATAAAAACATTATGAAGTACGCGGTTATAGTTTTGAAGGAATCCAAATAAATGTTTTAATTCAAAATAACCTTCAAATTTATTAGATTTATAAAGTTCAACTCTTTTTCGATATCCAATATTTTTAGCTTTATCAACTTTTTGTTGAATAACCACTTCTCCCTCTTTTATTTCATCTATTTTTTTAGAATCAACTGTTCCATTATCTGTATCAGGAATCCATCCTGTTAATTCACCATATTCATTTTTATAATCTTCACTTGTTAAAATAAAATTTAACATTGTAGAATATACTCCTGGATGTAAAACAGTTTCAATTTCTGATGATCCTAGTTTTAATCTCATGTTGGAGAATAAATTTGGAAAGAAATTATTTTCTAGGGTTGTTTTTTTATTTGCTTCAATTTCTAATTCAATTTTATAATATAATTTTGCATTACAAATATCTATTGGGTTTGATGTTTGAAGAGATTGAAAAACTATATCACCCTACGATTTAAGTTTGCAATAGATCCTGAAGTTGGGGAGATTTTTAAAATATCATTTTTCTTGATTTCATGAGTAAATTCTTTATTATAATCAAGATTTAATTTATTTTTTTCTTGAATTTTGAGATTTATATTATTCATTTTTATATATTAAAAAATCATTAAAACTAAAACCCATAAAAATGAATGAAAGAATGCAAAATGAATTGAATGAAGTTAAGTATCAAAGAATAAAAAGAAGGGAAGAACATCCATTAGAATACATTAATGAATTAATGATAGAAAATGAAAAGTATAGACATTTTTATATTAATGCTGCAAGAGTTGCTGATAAAAGACTAGATAAAATTAAAGAATTAAAGGAAAGAATTAAAGAACTTGAATCACATATTTAAATATTTTTATTTATTTTATATTCTACCAGTTCAAATCTATCAGAATTGCCAAACTGGCAGCTTATATTTGCCAAGACGGCGACATGCCAGCATAATAATGATAAGTAGTGGATATAAGACCCACGTACCCTCAACCCTATTGGAGATGTGGGATTTCCATTTCATCTCCTTTTTTCTTTATATTTATAGGGTTTTATGGAAAAAGGCTTTGAGTATTTGTTTTTGAAATAAAGGTAAAAAAGGATTAAAAATGAAAGGAATTATTGTCTTTTTTACTATAAAATATAGGGATTGATGAACACTAATCCAGAGGGGTTGAGGGTACGTGGGTCTTATATCCACTACTACTTTCGAACATATTATATTGAAGGTAATGAACAGGAGGTTTACATGTCATACCAATAACAAATGTACTACAGTGAAACCTCTCTAATAGGACCACCCTTGGTTCCGGACCAAAAGTGGTCTTTTTATAAAGAAAACTAGACTTAAATTGAAGATTTTATTATAAAAACTCATCTAATGTTGTTTGTCTCTTCGATTTGGTCTAAAGGCTGAGATTTGCTGGTAGTATTTGCAGGAAGAAATGCAAATTTTATATTGCTTAAATCCATTTTAGGATGACACGTTGCATTATCCAATACTATCAGGATTCTTCTCTTTCTTTTAAAAGCTTCTCATTGAACTTGGTACACCATTCCTTGAAAATTGTACTGGTCATCCAAGCCTTTCTATTTGCATGCCATTCAACACCCATTTTAGACATATCGATGTTTTTGAAGCACCTAGGCCTTAAAGATTTATTAATTATGACCGGTGGCTCTTTTTCTCCCAACATATTAACACAAAGCATGATTGTTATTCTTTGTTTGGATTTTTTACTTCCATATGGTTTTTCTCCAGCACGACCCAAAGATTTCCCTGGCAACATTTTATAGAATAAAGCAGTCTCATCTATGTTGTAGATATCTTTCTTTTCATAGTTTGTAATAACATCTGGGATTTTCGAAAACCAATCTGATAGCACAGATGGTTCTACGGAAGCAGATTCACCTGATAAAACCCTCAAAGTAATATTGTTTCTCTTGAGGAATTTATCCAACCAGCCATTACTAGCTTTAAACACATTGTTGTTTAGACTAATAGCTATCTTCTTAGCTGATGCTTTCAACAATTCTCCGTTAATAGGAAAGCCTCGCAGCACTTTGTTTTCATACCACTCTAGAACATACTCATTGATAAGTTTAAACTGCTGATTTGTTAGTCGTTTTAGTTTTTTATTTGCATTATTGTTCCAAAGCTCCTTTATTTCTTCTTTGTTAACAATGATATTGTGGACTTGCGTTTTACTACAAGAAAATCGTCTTGCAATAAGTCTCTGTCCTTCTCCTCGCTCAGAAGATTTAATAACATCCATCTTCTCGCTCAATGTAAGCTCCTTTCTCGTTTTTTTTACTCCCATTTTAATTTTAAAAAAATATTTAAACAAAAAATATTTAAACAAAAAATATTTAAACAAAAAATATTTAAACAAAAAATATTTAAACAAAAAATATTTAAACAAAAAATATTTAAACTAAAAATATTTTTTACGAAAAGTGGTCTTAACGAGAAGGGTGGTCCTATTATGGAGGGTTACTTGTCCCAGTAAACTACTGTGTATATTTGGTTCCGAAGAAATAGAGGTCTTAACTAGAAGTGGTCTCTTTAGGAGGTGGTCTTAAGTAGAGGTTTTACTGTATTTTCTATTTATATTAGTGCTATTTATATTAGACATTTTTTAAATTTAGATAATTAAATATTTTCATTTAAAACTAATATTAAATGATAAAACGGTTTTGGTGGGGAAAAATACTAGTTTTGCATATAGACATGTAAGATTAAATAAAGTTAATTATGGAGAAACCGATGGAGAAAATGAACAAATAGAAATTAATGAAGAAACCGATGATTATAGAAGAGGTCATGTTAACAGATCACGAAGAATATTATTGAATAAATTTTTTATCTTTACTTTTGTTCTAGTTAATTTTTATGTGTTGCCTAGTATTTAGTTGAAATATTATTATTATTATTATTACTAATATTATTATTATTATTATTATTATTATTATTATTATTATTATTATTATTATTATTATTATTATTATTATTATTATTATTATTATCATTACTATTATTATTATAATATGCTTATAAAATGTCATCAATCCCGCGATGACAAGAATGATAGTACAGTTTTAATTTTTAAAGTTTTAAAAACTATTTTTTGTTTTTGTTTTTTTTTTAAGTTATGAAGTTTTATGAACTAAAAATATATAATCTTTTTGTTAAAGAATTAAATTTTAAATTCTTTTTTAGATAAATATAGCTTAAAATATTCATGAAACTTTGACAGAAAATTTTCATGAAAAAAATGAACACAAGAAAAACAAGAAAGAGAAAGATGAAAACAAATGTATGTTTTTTTTTGAATTTTAATTCATTTTTTTTAAATGATTTATTTTAAGCTATTTTTTTGAATTATAAATATTTTAATTGAATTTTTTTATATATTATAAAATATTTTATAAGGGTATATCCTATGCAAGATTTTTTTTATTCCATTTTATTAATTATTATGATAATTTTAGAGTATTTTAATTATATATTGTCCACATTAAACTTTTATAGACAAATTAAAAATCTTAATTTTATAGTCAAATATTAACTTTACAGACAACTAATAATTTTATAAACCAAATTATAGATTTCTTTAAAATAAATTTTAAATAACAATAAAAAACTCAAATATTATTCATAAATTTATTCATAGACATTTTTAATTTTCCAAATTGGTTTAATTATAACTCCATTTATCTTGAGTATATGAATTTTAGATTTTTTACCTTCAACTATCTTAATTTTACAATCTTTTCCGCAGTTGATAAATGAAAGTTTTTGTTTAAAATACTTGTCTTTATTAATTAATCGAAGCATTTCTCCAAGATAGTTTCTATTTTCATCCCAAATAATATCAATTTGAATACTGAATTGATAGACTTTTAAATTAACTTGTTCCTACCAAAAATCAATAATATAGATAATTAAATATAAATACCTTAAAAGAATAAGTAATAGGATATTTCAAATATTACATATTATATTGAAGGTAATGAACAGGAGGTTAACATGTCATACCAATAAAAGATATACTATTTTCTATTTATATTAGACATTTTTTAAATTTAGATAATTAAATATTTTCATTTTGATTGGATGCATGCTAATTAAAGTTTTTATTTAATAAATCTGCTCTTCTTGAAACTGTCCGTCTAGCTTCACATGCCAATCTAAAGTTTAAACCCTCAAAATCTGGCTATTTCCACCTAGATGATAAATTTAACTACCACCCGATTAAATTACACAACGAAACTATTCCTAAGGTGGACGACTCTAACTTTTACAGATATCTTGGAGTTGATTTTTCTTGTAAAAAAAGGCACAACATTGATGAAAGACTTAACCTTGCTATTAAAGATTCCGAAAAAATATTAAACTCACACCTTCACCCTTGTCAAAAGATAAATGCTATCAAAATTTTCATTCACTTACGTCTTATATTTCCCTTTCGTAACTGCGAAATTCTTTATAATGTCCTTGATTCTCATAAAGATAGCATAATAAAGGATCGTACTCCCTAAAAAGGCTTCGACAACAGATTCAGGAAACTGATAAAACTTTTTCTAGGCGATAAGCTCCTAGAAATTAATAATAATTTCTTATACGCCTCCATTAAAATGGGTGGAATTGGTCTCACCGCTACAATTGATGAATATTTAATTCAGAGCATCGTACAACTCTCACGTGCTTTAAATTCCTCTGATATTCCTCTACGTAATCTTATCCTTTCCGAACTTGCACGTGGTCAAGGTAACCTTGAAGCAGCTCTGTCCTGGATTAATGGTAACACACCCAAATCTTTACCAACTCGCTCTATCTTCACTAAATTTCGAAAATCAGCTGACTTGCTTCGTAGAAAATATGGTATACACGCCAAAATTGTGCATTTGGAGAACCTTTACCAACTCAAAATTAAATTTAATGACCGTATTAACTATTTTAAAATCAAAATTATTTCCTCAGAACTACACAGCATTATCGGCCTCATACATGCAGAAAAATGGATGTCCCTCACTTATCAAGGTCATATTGCCAATGCTATCACTAATAGCAGTACATCAGACTTCCTTCTGAAAACTGATACTCTTAATGACGCTCAATTCTTCTTACTATCCTTGAAGGTAAGCAGCATAGTCTGCTGCAGGAGGATGATCCAATGCCGGATGGAGGAGACTATTGGAAACAGGTCCCCTTTTTACCGTGATTCAGGAGCCCACGATTATATCGAGCAATTAATATTCGAAAGTGCTCCATTATTATTACCAGAATACTCCTGCCGTTTCCAGGCGCTTAGGAGAATCACTTCGATATAACATTCGTAGCACCTCTTTTCCGTAAAAATTTATTTAACATGCAAGATTCCAAAAACAAGCGTTACAATATAACTCCGAGTCTACCAGTGCTTAATAGAATTGCTTATATATTGCATTCATAGCACAATTACCTTAAATATTTTTCTATATATTATCTGGAACTCAGAAATATCACAAGAATACTCCTGCCGTTTCCAGGCGCTTAGGAGAATCACTCCGATATAACATTCGTAGCACCTCTTTTACGTAAAAATTTATTTAACAGGCTTAAAAGAATAAGTAATAGGATATTTCAAATATTACATATTATATTGAAGGTAATGAACAGGAGGTTAACATGTCATACCAATAAAAGATATACTATTTTCTATTTATATTAGACATTTTTTAAATTTAGATAATTAAATATTTTCATTTTGATTGGATGCATGCTAATTAAAGTTTTTATTTAATAAATCTGCTCTTCTTGAAACTGTCCGTCTAGCTTCACATGCCAATCTAAAGTTTAAACCCTCAAAATCTGGCTATTTCCACCTAGATGATAAATTTAACTACCACCCGATTAAACTACACAACGAAGCTATTCCTAAGGTGGACGACTCTAACTTTTACAGATATCTTGGAGTTGATTTTTCTTGTAAAAAAAGGCACAACATTGATGAAAGACTTAACCTTGCTATTAAAGATTCCGAAAAAATATTAAACTCACACCTTCACCCTTGTCAAAAGATAAATGCTATCAAAATTTTCATTCACTTACGTCTTATATTTCCCTTTCGTAACTGCGAAATTCTTTATAATGTCCTTGATTCTCATAAAGATAGCATAATAAAGGATCGTACTCCCTAAAAAGGCTTCGACAACAGATTCAGGAAACTGATAAAACTTTTTCTAGGCGATAAGCTCCTAGAAATTAATAATAATTTCTTATACGCCTCCATTAAAATGGGTGGAATTGGTCTCACCGCTACAATTGATGAATATTTAATTCAGAGCATCGTACAACTCTCACGTGCTTTAAATTCCTCTGATATTCCTCTACGTAATCTTATCCTTTCCGAACTTGCACGTGGTCAAGGTAACCTTGAAGCAGCTCTGTCCTGGATTAATGGTAACACACCCAAATCTTTACCAACTCGCTCTATCTTCACTAAATTTCGAAAATCAGCTGACTTGCTTCGTAGAAAATATGGTATACACGCTAAAATTGTGCATTTGGAGAACCTTTACCAACTCAAAATTAAATTTAATGACCGTATTAACTATTTTAAAATCAAAATTATTTCCTCAGAACTACACAGCATTATCGGCCTCATACATGCAGAAAAATGGATGTCCCTCACTTATCAAGGTCATATTGCCAATGCTATCACTAATAGCAGTACATCAGACTTCCTTCTGAAAACTGATACTCTTAATGACGCTCAATTCTTCTTACTATCCTTGAAGGTAAGCAGCATAGTCTGCTGCAGGAGGATGATCCAATGCCGGATGGAGGAGACTATTGGAAACAGGTCCCCTTTTTACCGTGATTCAGGAGCCCACGATTATATCGAGCAATTAATATTCGAAAGTGCTCCATTATTATTACCAGAATACTCCTGCCGTTTCCAGGCGCTTAGGAGAATCACTTCGATATAACATTCGTAGCACCTCTTTTCCGTAAAAATTTATTTAACATGCAAGATTCCAAAAACAAGCGTTACAATATAACTCCGAGTCTACCAGTGCTTAATAGAATTGCTTATATATTGCATTCATAGCACAATTACCTTAAATATTTTTCTATATATTATCTGGAACTCAGAAATATCACAAGAATACTCCTGCCGTTTCCAGGCGCTTAGGAGAATCACTCCGATATAACATTCGTAGCACCTCTTTTACGTAAAAATTTATTTAACAGGCTTAAAAGAATAAGTAATAGGATATTTCAAATATTACATATTATATTGAAGGTAATGAACAGGAGGTTAACATGTCATACCACTAACAGATATACTATTTTCTATTTATATTAGACATTTTTTAAATTTAGATAATTAAATATTTTCATTTTGATTGGATGCATGCTAATTAAAGTTTTAATTTAATAAATTTATTAAAAGTTTTTATTAAATTTTAGATTGTAATTTTTTATAAAATTTTAAAAATTTCACTAATATTGAGCAACAACAATTTGATGAATAACTTTGATTATTATAGGAACAATTTACTATTAAATAATATACAAATAGGAGAAAATTTACCAATTGTAAAAAGTGATTTAAGAGTTACCACCAAATATTAAGTATTAACACTAGTGACTGAAATATTAAAGAAATAATATTTCCTGAATCACTAATAGATAAATTAAGATATATCATTAACGAATAAGGTTACGTATAATAATGCAAAACCTCTAACTGATAAATTTTTCGATGAAGAAATTAGGGAATAAAATGAAAAAATGAAACAAAATAAAAACGAATTTAACAAATAACAAGTATAAATCATAAGTATTAAAAAATCACAAGGAAGTAGCTTGTTAATTAATAAAATAACAGAAATTCATTTCACTATCACTGAAATAATTAGAATAAGTAGGTTAGGCAGAAGAAGTTTTATAGTCTCGTGTACATCAAAACCTACATTTAAAAAATCAATAAAAAAAGGGTGGGAGGCATTAGTTGAACCGATTATACACTAGAAGGAGAGCTACCGAAAACCGGAACTTATTCTTCTTAAAGACAACCAAGCGATGGTTCTGGTCATCCAGATCATCAACGACAGCGAGAATCTTAATGACAGAAACTATCAGAAGGCAGGTAAGTGCCAAGTGGATGAAATCTCACAATAGAATAGAAATAAATGAGAATATGAGATGAGTTTTGGAGCAGTCACTCTAAACTAGCGAGGCCTTATGGATATGGCCTCCTTTGAGAGCTTGTTGAGAATATATTTTATTATTATGCCTTGTGATGGCTATATTTACCTTTTTAGATCGTGATGGCTGGTTAATATCGTTGATTTTTATTTGATCTGTTTCATTACTCATTGTAATTAAGCCTTGTAATGACTGTTATTGACATGTTTTTGCCTATTTTTCTATCGTGATGACTATCTAGTTTTATTTTTTCCAAGACTATTGATGGATAGTGGGATTTTTATTGTGCCTTGTGATGGCTATGTTAATACAGGACTAGAGCAAGTTCATTAAAAGAATAATGTTGGAGAAATTTCTGGCATCTCGCCGAAGCTAGTACCTTTAAAAAGACTAATCTATCTTTTCGGATCAGATTTTTATTTAACTAAAATTAAATAAAATCGATAAGTTGATTCTTGACTTCTTTCAGGTAAAAGTGATCTGACGAATGACGAACTACGAAGCTTATGGAAGGAAATTGGCTAAACAATTCAATTTGCGAGTCCAGAGATAAGCTTTCATGCTTCAAACTTTATTATGTCCCAAAAGAGGACATATCGTATCTCTAAAAACGAACTAACGAGATTCTTAAATTGGAGTAAATCCAAAAAAACTTAATGCAGGATATTCAACTCGAAGAACTCCCACAAAAACTAAAACAATGAAAAAGTAGGAAAATAATAATAACGCTACAATACTGGAGAGGGAAAAAGAGAACAAGAAGGCGTAACCGAACGTACCACGTCTCCGTGGATGGTACTAAGGGTAAAAAGCACATAAAGATAGCTAGAAAGAGGACTATTTTTGCGGCTATACAGATGCTATTCCAAAAGGATCGAAGTGCTGCCGCTAGTACTATCCTTGGAGGTAAGCAGCATAGTCTGCTGCAGGAGGATGATCCAATGGCGGATGGAGGAGACTATTGGAAACAGGTCCCCTATTTTACCGTGAAAATCTTTCTTTAATGTTATTCAGAAACTCAAATTATTACCAGAATACTCCCGCTGTTTCCCACTGCTTAGGAGAATCACTTCGATATAACATTCGTAGCACCTCTTATCCGTAAACGAATAAAAACGAATTTAACAAATAACAAGTATAAATCATAAGTATTAAAAAATCACAAGGAAGTAGCTTGTTAATTAATAAAATAACAGAAATTCATTTCACTATCACTGAAATAATTAGAATAAGTAGGTTAGGCAGAAGAAGTTTTCTCGACCACTCGGATAGCGGAATGTGGATCTACCACAATATCAGTGATTATGTCCCCCAAATCAAAAAACGTTTCTCCAGGTCTACAGCTGAACGCATCCAAGGAAGAATTATGGCGATCATCAAGTTTCTGAAATCAAACCAAGACCATCTGTACTCTGAAATCCTTCCTCGCCTGATAAAGGACTTCCAATCCATTTAATTTTACACATTTATCTATATACATTATTAATAATAGAATGGCTAATGATGTGCGAAAATATCGACCATTTATTAATAGTCTTATAATTAACTTAAACTCAGATGCAACACTGTGATACAGTCCTTTGTGAAATCGAAAAAATTAATCAAAATATCAATGCAATAAAATATATCGCTAAAAAACCTGCTGACATCATCCATAAGAGGAAAAGAATTGTCAACGAATTATTAATTATTAAAAGGATCAGGTATAAGTTCGAACCCAAGGACGAAATTTCTAAAATATTAAATAATGAAAATAACTCTCAGAAACCAACCATGTCAAATATCCTCAAACTCTTTGCAGGGGAATTGGTACAGTCCAACCCACGGTACATTAACATCAATTGCTCGTTCCCTGAAAACTACTCTTCTACCATATTTGACATTGACGAAATAAAATATATCTTCTCAAATCTTGATAACACTGCTCCAGGTTTGGATCTTATCACTCTTGCCAACTGGAAAAAAATCTCACCTGACTTCGAACTTATATTATCCTTATGTAACAACATCCAAAGAAACTCCATCTGTCCATCTAAATGGAAGACCTTTCGTACAAAACTGATCCTTAAATCTGGTAAGAACGAGACAAGCCATGAGGCTAGTTTGTGGAGACCAATCTCCATTATGAACACAGCATACCGTATCTTCTCATCACTCCTTAACAGACTTCTTGGTTGGATCAAGCAGGGTAACCTCATCTCTAATAATCAGAATGCATTCGGTGCCCCCGATGGATGCGCTGAACATAATCTTATCCTCCAACTCGTTAAGGATGCTGGAAATCACTGACGCCTTCGGTTCTTTACCACACGACCTTATCTGGCACACCTTATCTACAATGGGCCTTGATCCTAACTCCATTAAACTTATAAATAACATGTATGAAAATGTTAAAACCATCTTTGACTGTGAGGGGGAACTTTCGCCGACTGTCGCAATTCTGAAAGCAGTTAAACAGGGATGTACACTCTCAATGACTCTATTTTGCCTTTCTATTGACTATATTTTTAAAAATATCCTAATCTCTCACCGTTTTTTTGTTCGGCGATATGAATGTTGGTATTCTTGTATATGCTGACGACATCGTACTGATCTCTAACTCGTACTCCTCAATTACATCTGCTCTTCTTGAAACTGTCCGTCTAGCTTCACATGCCAATCTAAAGTTTAAACCCCCAAAATCTGGCTATTTCCACCTAGATGATAAATTTAACTACCACCCGATTAAACTACACAACGAAACTATTCCTAAGGTGGACGACTCTAACTTTTACAGATATCTTGGAGTTGATTTTTCTTGTAAAAAAAGGCACAACATTGATGAAAGACTTAACCTTGCTATTAAAGATTCCGAAAAAATAATAAACTCACACCTTCACCCTTGTCAAAAGATAAATGCTATCAAAATTTTCATTCACTCACGTCTTATATTTCCCTTTCGTAACTGCGAAATTCTTCATAATGTCCTTGATTCTCATAAAGATAGCATAATAAAGGATCGTACTCCCTAAAAAGGCTTCGACAACAGATTCAGTAAACTGATAAAACTTTTTCTAGGCGATAAGCTCCTAGAAATTAATAATAATTTCTTATACGCCTCCATTAAAATGGGTGGAATTGGTCTCACCGCTACAATTGATGAATATTTAATTCAGAGCATCGTACAACTCTCACGTGCTTTAAATTCCTCTGATATTCCTCTACGTAATCTTATCCTTTCCGAACTTGCACGTGGTCAAGGTAACCTTGAAGCAGCTCTGTCCTGGATTAATGGTAACACACCCAAATCTTTACCAACTCGCTCTATCTTCACTAAATTTCGAAAATCAGCTGACATGCTTCGTAGAAAATATGGTATACACGCCAAAATTGTGCATTTGGAGAACCTTTACCAACTCAAAATTAAATTTAATGACCGTATTAACTATTTTAAAATCAAAATTATTTCCTCAGAACTACACAGCATTATCGGCCTCATACATGCAGAAAAATGGATGTCCCTCACTTATCAAGGTCATATTGCCAATGCTATCACTAATAGCAGTACATCAGACTTCCTTCTGAAAGCTGATACTCTTAATGACGCTCAATTCTTCTTCCTACTCCAAAAAAATTAACTTTTTTAGAAAACTCAAAACTTCATTACTATACTACATATACTACTATTCCATCTGCTAAAACTGCGAAATCCGTCCTGACCGGCTTGGAATATGTCTGAATTCAATTGGATCCGGCGGAAATCTAAACTCATCAGACAAGAGGATTGAATTGCTCAGCCTCTCCTCATCAATCCAAAAGAAGTAACATTCGAATGAATGCCAGGTGCATCTATATGGGCCATGGCTGATCATTTTTATGATTAGCCATGTTTATCCCTTGCTGCTCAATGATGCTTACCGGGAAAATAAATGAGAATGAGCCAATGCCAGGAGCTTCAGAAAGGATCCCCGGATACCAAACCTGACTGAAGTTTTCAGGGAAAACCACGTTTTGATGTGGGAGTTATGAACTCTAACATCCAAAGACGAGAAGAATAAATGCTGGAGATTACATAAGGGTAAGAATTGATCTCCCCTTCTTGGCCAAGTGGCCCTGAAACTGTCTAAAATAAAATTTGTTTTTTTTTCAACTCGAAGAACTCCCACAAAAACTAAAACCAATGAAAATGAAGGAAAATAATATAAGGAAAATTAGGAAAATAAACTACAATACTGGAGAGGGATGTGGAACAGTCATTTGTCTGTGATTATTCCTTTTTGCGTTTCTTATCTGTAAGGGGACTTTGTAAGGAATATTCTAAGGAATCCATTCGAAAACACCTTGATAATAAAAAATACGAAGCAGTTTTCAAAGAGTTAGAAGACAGGATGAAGGGGATGGGCTATATTCAGGAAATTCCCTCGAAGCGAGGGTCATAGCATTTGGCACGAAGACCAGGAACAATAACTACACTAAGACCTGACTTAATTATAACATCAAATAGAAACAAAAAAATACACCTACTTGACATTAAGGTACCATATGACACAATAGAAAATTTTAATAACGCTAGAGATAACAATTTTGAGAAATATAGAAATTTGGCTGTTGAAACTGGCACTGCAAATAAAACTAAAACCGCATTATACGCACTTGTTATAGGAACATTAGGAACCTGGGATATCAACAATGATAAACCCTTAAGAGATATAGGATTAACTGATAGTGAAATTAACATATTAGCTAGGAAATGCATTAAAACTTCGATCACAGCGAGCTACAATATCTATATGGACCACATTTTAAAAACATTAATTAATATTATATTTATACTATACTTATTCGGTAATGTATTTGTACTGTACTATATATGTACTGTAATAATGCCCTAATATTTACTATATAAATTTGAATATATTTAATGATATTATACACTAAATACTTTATCTATACTATACTATACTATACTGTATTTGTACTATACTATATTTATACTATACTATCACTATACGACAAATTGACCCTGAACTATCTTTTTTATGTTCCCTCTATAATAACATTCTTAGAAATATTAAAACTCCTACTAGATGGAAAAACTAGACTAAATTGATTATTAAGTCCCACAAAGAAAATATCAGCTTTGAAGTCTCCTTCTGGCGCCCCCTTGCAATACTTGACACAGCTTATAGGATTTTTTCAGCCATAATTAATATAAGACTACTTGAATGGATAGGAACTGAAGGCCTGATTAGTATAAACCAAAAGGCTATAGGCATACCAGATGGCTGCGCTAAGCATAACACTGTACTTACACTTATTAAAGAGAGAGCAATTCGCAGTAATGGCGACATTAACATAATCTGGTTAGACCTCGCAGATGCATTCGGAAGTGTGCCGCATCAACTTATATGGCAAACACTAACAGAACTAGGCATTAATAACAATACACTTAATATGTTTAAGGACCTATACCATAATTGCAAAACATACTTTGAATGTGAAGGGCAACTTACAAATGAAATAGAAATATATAACGGAGTTAAGCAAGGTTGCCCTATGTCAATGACATTATTTTGCCTAGCAATAGACTTTATAGACTTGATAAATTCCCACTAATATATAAACAATACAATGTCAGCATATTGGCGTATGCTGACGACATTGTTCTAATATCTGAGTCAAGAGAAAACATTAGGATGATATTAGAACATATAACTAAACTTACTAATAATGCCAAATTAAAATTTCGACCTAGTAAATGCGGCTACTTCCAAATCCATAAAAATCATTCCGACACACCATTAACGATCTATAACGAAATAATACACATAATTGATAAAGATAATATATACAGATACTTAGGAGTAGGATTCGGTGAAAAAAGTAAGCATAGCATAGATGACATATTAAATAAGGCATTGACCGAATCTGAAAAGATATTCACCTCAAACCTACATCCAGCACAACAACTCCATGCATATAAGACTTTTATACACTCACGATTTATTTATCCCTTTCGCACATGCAAAATAAACCATATGGTACTGGATTGCAATAGAAACAGAGTAGTTCAACAACGCGATAAACAACTTGGCTTTGACCAGAAAATTAAAAGACTCATTAAGAACGCGCTACAAGACATACACCAGAATATGAATAATGATTTCATTTATGCGAGTTGCTCTCAAGGAGGCTTAGGAATCACCCCAACTATCGACGAATATTTTATACAAAGCATTACACACTTAATTAAAATATTAAACTCCACAGATATTAAAATGAGATATTTTATAGTACATGAATTAATTGAAACTGTTAAGTTTAGACACCACAACAAAGATATTAATATTAATAAGGCACTTGACTGGTTAAACGCTGACATTACTGGTGATATTAGTGGCACCATTACTATTTTTTCTAAATTTAGAGATTCCGCCAAAAGAATACGCGAAAAATTTAACATTTCATGTAAAATAATATTAATTAAGGGACTTTTTAATCTTGAAATTAATTATAATAACGAAATAAATTATATAAATAATGAGAATATGGGCTCTACATCATCTGCACTACACACAATTACTAGCAAATGGTATGCTGAGCAATGGCACAATATGGTGCATCAGGGACATATCGCAAAAACAATAGGAAATAATAAGTTAGCATCATACCTTATCAAACAACATACATTAACTGACAACCAATACTTTTTCTTGATTAAAGCCCGTAACAATAGTCTCAGTCTAAATTATAGTGTAAATAGACATAAGGAAAACCAAAATATATTATGTAGGCTATGTAAGATAGACTGTGAAACACAGGCACATATCTTTAATCACTGCACACACAACCAAAATGCAAGGAGAAATAAACACAACCATGTATTAGAGACAACACTAGAATACCTAATATCCAAACAATTTGAGGTTGATGTAGAGAGAGCGCCACCAGGAGTGACCACCACACTTAGACCTGACCTAATTATCAAATCTAAACGTAATAATAAAATTCATTTATTAGATATAAAAGTCCCTTATGACCAGCTTGAGAATTTTGAACTCGCACGTAATAATAACCGAGATAAGTATATGAGCCTTGCCCTAGAGACCGGTAAAATTAATAAAACCACTGACACTGAAAACGACAAACACCTTACCCAGATAGACCATATACTTAACACAATATAGAATGAATTTTTTGCTATTTGCCTGTATAATATTTGTAAATATATAATATCCTATTATGTATAATTATCTATATATATATTATATGTTCTTTAATAAATAAATATGTTCAATAAATATGTTCTTTAATAAATAAATAACTTTTTATTAACCGTGCCTTGTGATGGCTTTTTATTAATTTTTATTAACTTTTACTGTTGCATCGTGATGGCTTTTCTAGTTTTAACTTTTACTGTTTCTGTGTGACTTGTCTTGACTTCCCACTGATAAATCATGGTGTTATGTCTTTAATGATGATGAACTTACATATAATACGATGAAAATAGGCCGGAAAGAAAGATGAAAGAAAATGATGAATGAAACACTGATGACCCATGTCCCATAAACTGAGAATGCGAGCCCCGAATAGATGAACGTTAAAAATAGAACGTTAAAAATAAAAATAATGCTACCAACTCTAAATGTTGTAGTTGTAATAAACCTAAATCCCTTGTTGGAATAAAAATATCCATGGACACAAGCGAAAATGGGAGTAACTATGACTCTCTTAAGTCATGGTAATCTGGTTCCAATGCCCTTGATCAGTCCGTCCCAAAAGGATGGCCGAGGTGCAGCAGACTAGCGTCCCTGGTAGGAGGTTCCTCCTACGCGAGTGGAAAGAAAAGAATACTACCTTCTCGTGGTTATTCCTGTTCCCCACCCCCCTAAGGGTGGCAACTAAACGTATTCTTTTTCGAACGGCTGGAAGCTCAGGAATACTATTCCGGGCGGTCAGGACAGATCGACAACAAGGACAAGTTGAGGAACGTCCCGCCTCATCAAGTGCTTCAGGGAAGCTATCATCGGGCACTTCGGTCCATAAAACCGTCGTCGCCCAAAAACACCATGAAAATGAAACCTAATAATAAAACATTAATAGTGAATGGTGCGGTCCGGAATTCTACGGACGAGATCGAGTTATTTGGATGCAATTTTTGTTCGAAGGTATTCGACACAAAAATTGGACGAGGGGTCCACCAGAAAAGTGCCCATAGAGAGAAAACCAATGCTCTGATAGAGATAGAGCTGGGCAAGAGAGAGGTAAAAAGGGCAAGGTGGTTAGAAGAGGAAACGCAGATCCTAGCAAGAGAAGTAGTAGTTCATGGGTCAGATCCGAAAGTATTATCAAGGATTCATGGTCAGGGTCGATCGGCTGAATCTATTCGAGGTCAGCTCAAGAAAGACATTCGTGGATTTAGTTGAGTCATTGCGGAACTTAGGGCAACCTGAGGAAAGTATAGGCGAGGAAGCTAACGATGAGCATAATACTCTGAACACTAATGACAGAACTGGGGAATTTATACCAGAAGAGAAAGAACTAAATGGAGGTTTTTCAAGTCAAAAGGACACAACGGGATCAGGTATTGAAGAATATCTGAGGGAGTTGGAAAAATGTCAAGGAAGAGTTCCTGAAAAATGCGGTATGAAGACATTTTGGATAGAGCGATTGACTCAGATCAAGTTGCCAGGATAGTGCTATTGGATGAATTCGCAGAGAAGCTGACAGGTAAATATCGTAAGGAGTCGGCAGCAAAAATGAGGGAAAATAAGGCCAGTAAAGACTTTAAAAAAGCAACTAAAAAGAAGTTGCGAAAACAACAATATGCCGAACTTCAGAATTTGTACAAAAGCGATCGAAGGAACGCGGCTCGTTGTATTGGAAGGAAAGTGGAGAGATTGTAACTCTCTGGCTCAATTAATTGATGGTTTAGACCGATATTGGAAAAAGGTGTTTGAGACACCAAGTGAAAAAGATGAACGTTACGTGGAAGAAGGAGCGGAAATCACCGAAATGATTGCTCCGATCGAGATTGCTCCGACCTATAACCTGAAAAAGATGGAACTGGATACGGCAATGGGGCCGGACGGTTTAAGTGTTGCCCAAATAAGGAAAATTCCAGCGAGGGTGATATTGCAAACTGTTTAACCTGATGTTGAAATCAGGTCATATACCGGAGTATCTCAAGAACAGTCGAACAACTCTGATTCCTAAAATTAAGGAACCCAAAGAAGGGGGAGATTTTAGGCCGATCACCATTATCTCTGTGTTAACGCGATGTTTTCACAAAATTTTAGCGAGGAGAATTGCAAGATGGGCTCCTGGCTCAAATGCTCAGAATATTTCTTTTTTCAAATATTTTCAAATACCTCCCTCTTATTAATAATTAATAATTATAATAATTAATTTATAATAATAATTAATTTATAATAATAATTAATTTAAATAATAATATGGACTGTGACACAGCCCTTAATGAAATGGAAAAAATAAATTCCAATATTTCTCCTGATAAATATAAAGTTAAAAAACAAGCAGACATTGTCCATAAAAATACCAGGACTAAAAATGAACTGCTTTGTATTAAACGATTTAAATATAAAACTAAACCTAAAGAGGAGATAACGAAGATCTTAAATAATAAAGTTGAGTGTAGCAAACAAACTATGCATAATATTGTGAGACTCTTCGCAGGTACTTCTGCACACTGCAATACTGAATTTATTAAAATCCTTCCATCTTTACCGGAAAAACTCTCATCCACTCATTTTGTCATGGCTGATTGGAAAAAAATCTCGCCCGACTTCAGCTTCATTCTATCGGTCTGTAACAATATCTTACGTAATCGACAATGTCCATGCGAAACTCCTACTGAAAAATGGTAAAACCGAAATCTGTCACGAGACCAGCTCCTGGCGCCCCATCCCCTTAATGAACATTGCATATCGCATCTTCTCATCCCTCCTAAATAACCGCCTCTTATCGTGGATTAAAGACGGTAAATTATTGACATGCAACCAAAAAGCCATTGGTGCTCCAGATGGCTGCTCTGAGCATAACTTTATCCTACATCTTCTTAAAGAATCCTCCTTTCGTAAAAAAACTGACTTCCACATTATATGGTTAGATATCTCTGACGCCTTTGGATCGCTTCCTCATGATCTAATTTGGCACACCCTCTCCCAAATGGGTCTCGAATCTAAAACCATCTTTCTACTACAAAAAATATATAGCAACGTAAGTACTATATTCGACTGCGAAGGGGAAAAATCTACTTCTGTACCAATCGTTAAGGGCGTAAAGCAGGGCTGTCCCCTGTCCATGATCCTCTTCTGTTTATCCATAGACTTCATACTACGTAATATCATGCAAAAACATCCATTTCTTTTTCACGGTCATAATGTCGGCATACTTGCTTATGCAGATGACATTGTCCTTGTTGCTAATTCTTACGCCTCAATAAACGCCGCACTTCTCGAAACTCTACATCTCGCCTCTCTGGCTAACCTTCGCTTCAAACCCTCGAAATCTGGTTACTTTCACATTAACCATGATTACAAATATTCCCCTATAAAACTATATAATGAACTTATTCCGCGAATTGATGACTCCAGATATAGAAAAAGATATAGAAAAATATAGAAAAGGATAAAAAAGGATAATAAAGTTTTCTATAAAAAGATTAAAGAAATAGAAAAAATAAAAATTAAGGAAAATGAAAAAGATAATTCTAAAGTTTATACACCAACTGGGATCAGTAGGATGCATGTATAAGGACCGCTTAAACCTCCAATCGCCTTCGCCTTAAATACGGTATACACACCAAAATAGTTTTTCTAGATGATCAATACCAATTAAAAATAAAATATAAGGATCGTATAAACTATTTCTCTTTGCCAAACTTATCTGATACCTCCTCCGAACTACACTCAATAATGGCATTAGCACCATAGTGTGAGAACTATACCGCATGCTGGATTGCATACTCTGTGACGCGCGAACTAAATTTAAGAATGTAGCAGAGGTACTATTTGCAAAGCGTGATAGGCTTAAACGAATTGAAAAGTGCAGGGATGAAAGGATAAGCTCATTGGCCGAATACGAAGCTGATAAAGCACAGTTGGTAAAGTGGAACAATCGGTGGAACAACAAGTGGAAATCGGACACCCCCATAAACGACCACACACGTTACATGTTCTTGTAATAGGTACATTAGGGTATTGGGATAAATATACCCAATACTAAGGATTATTGGCCTATCTACCACTGAGATAGAGGATCTGGCAAAAAAGACAAAGAAATGCAATGTCCACACAAATGACTGACTACAAGAGGGAAAATGATGACGGTTCGCACCTTCATCAATGCAGTAAAGGTACGAGGTAGTTTATTTTATACACCAACTAAGATCATTAAGATGCATGTAGAAGGACTGCTTAAACCTTTCGATTTAGTAAGGAATACCGATTTAGGTATTAAACTACCTACATAGAAATTAAATTATAAATGCAATATCAGAATAAAAATAAAAATAAAAATGATGGATGTAAATATTAAACAAGAAATTAAAAATAAAGAAAGAAAGCATGAGAAGGGTTCAGAATTACATGACATTACTAGTCTAATCTACGCTGAAAATGGAAATAAATGAAATTACAAGGACATATCGCTGAGGCTTTTGCTGAAAATCTTTATGTATCCACTGTGAAGGTCAGATCCTAAAAAGGTAAAAAATAAAAGAAGGCACTCTGATGTTGTCACGAAAGCAGTCAAAAATGGGCTATGATAAGAACAAAATGTTGAAATTCAGAACCCTTATAAGAGGGATCGACTTAGTGCGGTACATTGTTAGACCAATAAGAACGATTATGACGAAGCCACAGGAGGTTTGACGGTAAAGGTCGATCGGCATACAAATGGATAACTGCTTGAGGTAGGTTCATGACGAGTAGCACCTCCATCAATGCAGTAAAGGTAAAAGGTAATTTGTATTATTACCTGCGAATAGAGCTACGTTAACGAAAACTAACTGCTTAAAGGCCTCCATATCATAAACGACTACAAAAATAAATTTAAATAAATTTAGAAAAATTAGTTAAAAATTAAATAATACTTAAAATGCTTCATTAAGATTATTTTGTAATTAATTGATTAATAAAACAAATTAAAAATGAAATTTATAAATAAAATTTGAAATTTGGAAATATTAAAATTTAAAATTTTTACAGTTTTAAATTTTAATATAATTTTTAATATTTATTTCATATTCAGAATTTTATCAAGGGAAATTTTTATTATTCGAAATATTTTATTAAAACTTTAACAATTTATCAACAATCTTTATGTAATTTTATATATAAATTTGCAGCTTGTTTATAGGTTTTTCTGATATTTAATTATAATTTTCTTTTGTAAATAAATGATTTGTGAATAAGATAAACTTTGTCAATGTTGCTGCTGATTGATGATAAAGTGAGAATAGAGAACTGGAACCTTGTCCTATACCCTTCTGTAATTCATTAGGAAATTCACTCACTACCTTTCTAAACTGTATTTTCTTCTTGTCCTAGAGCTTTTAGAAGTCTTGAAAAATATTTTTTTTTATAGAATTAAAATTAAAGTTTTGCATTTAAACAAATCTGAATTTTCTCATGGGAAAATCTTATTAAGAAAAAACAATATCAAATGCAAATTAAAAAAATATTTAATATTCAATTTGATAATTTTGTAAAATTTTTGTATTTTTAAAATTAATTGCAAACATGTTAATCGAGATATTTAGAATTTCAAATATTGTAATTTTATGTTTGTAAAATATTTATTGAAAATGATAATTTAAATTTTATAATTTTCACCCTTCTCTATTTCTCTATAGTTGACCTTGACCCGTCAAATTTTTGGTAATTCTTTACTTTATTTAATTATTAATTCTTCATTGGTTATTTTATTTTTACTTCATTTTAATTACTTTTAATTAACTATTTTCGTTTTTTATTACTAGTTATTATTTTTATTATCATTTTTCATGTTTACATGTTAATCGATGATTACACAATATTTACCTTTTGTTTTAATCTACAATTTCGTCGCTAATTTAATGTTTTTATAAGAACTTGCTGGATAGTTCAAAGTTAAAATTGATAACCCAACCGTGATAATTTAAAATCTAAGAAATAGAGCAGTACATATGAATAATAATAATAATAATAATAATAATAATAATAATAATAATAATAATAATAATAATAATAATAATAATAATAATAATAATAATAATAATAATTATTTTAATAACTTTATTTCAATTTTACAAGTAGAGCCAAGTAGGTAGTTAGGAGTTATTCACTTATATTCCCCTATTTCCCACTATTTAATCACTTATATCCCCACGATTTTCCATTAATTATAACCCAACCCCCCGATATTTAATCAATTATATGCCATCGATTTTGATTAATTATTCACTTAAAACATCCCCACAAATATTTGTTTTAAAAGTTTGTTTTTATTAAATTTATGAATTTTATGAAATAATTTTAAATAAATTCAATTAATATATTTCCATTTTTATCAACCTTCATGTTATCCATGCCACTTCTCATTATTTACCTCTCCTGATCCATTAATGAATTATTCTACCAATTATTTTCACCCATTTGAATTTATCATCGAGTAATGAATAATTTCCTCACTTTAATGATTCTTACCACCTTCATTGCTAATTTTATCAAAGTTTAAAGAATATTTATCCTACAATTGCTTACCACTTTAGAATTTTTATCGAAATTTATGATAATTTGACTAATTCAATGAAAAATTTGAATGAGTTAATTAATATATACTCTGAGTTTATCCGACAAAATATTCTGTCCCCCTATGGGTATTGCTCACAAGGGTACTACTCACATTCAACATGTCGTAAGGGTACTTTTAATACTTTTATTTGAATTTAGACAAATTTGTTGTTTAAGGCATTCATTGATAATTTTTAGAGTTGATGGTTTTAGTAAATATTCAAGTAAATTTCTATCATTTTTGTGAATTTCTATCACTTTTATGAATTTCTATCATTTTTGTGAATTTCTAATATTTTTGTGAATTTCTATTATTTTCATGAATTTCCATCATTTTTGTGAATTTCTATTATTTTCATGAATTTCCGTAATTTTTTGTGAATATCTGTAATTTAATGCTAATTCTAAGATAAATTTAATTAATTTCTTGATAATTGAATGTATTTTTATTGACTTGTTTTTTAATTTTAAATAAAAATTTATTTTCAATGAGGTTAATAATTAGAGTTTTTACAATAATCAAGTGATAAGATAAATTTTGATGAGGATATTGAATAATTTTCTAAGAATTTCATGTTGACTGATTAAAAGTTTTAATGGTGATAAATTTAATTGATAAATTTAATTAATTTCTTGATAATTAGTGGTATTTTATTGAATAGTTTTTAAATAAAAATTAATTTCATTGACAATTAGGTTAATAATTAAGTGATTTTTGATGATAACTTTGTAATGTATTTGACTTTGTAATTTTTTCAATAATTTTCTAAGAATATTTACACATTGATGCACTTTAAAAAACATAAGTTAAGAAAACAACTTTATCAATGACTTTAAATTTACTTGATAATTATTGTAGGATATACTGAAATTTAGTTTGCTGATAGTGCTTGAAAATGATTGGCTGAATCGATGAAGAATTAAGATAAATCAATATATATCATCTCCAGTTAGGTATTTGATGGTACATATTTGTAGAAAATAATCAGTTTATTATGTCTGTTACATAAGTCGACTTTAGCGTCAAAATGTGTTTTTAAAATATATTTAAAATTTTAAAATACCGCAACGTAATATATTTTCCCCCTGCCCTTCCATGATTTTGATTGGTTAGTGGGCTCTTACTACATAGCTTCTAAATTATTTCTATGGAAAAATGCCTGGTGTCTTTAACAGTTAATGAAAAGTCATATTTTTGAAGTTCTCTAAGGATTTTAAGAGGATTCAAGTGGGTAGAATTAAGGGATATATTCGGTTAGATGTTTAAAAGGGTAGAAATAATTGGTGAGAGATCGGTTAAGATGGGATATTGTCGGTGATATTTAATGAGAGATCGGTTTAGATGGGAAAATAGTCGGTTGGGTTTATTGAGAGATGAGTTAAGATGTGAATATATGGTCTTTTAAGGGGATATAATCGGTTAGATTTAATGAAGGATGGGTTAAGATGGGAATATATCATTGTAAGGGGGATATAGTCGATTTAATTTAATGAAGGATGGGTTAAGATGGGAATATATGATTTTTTTAATGGTGATGTTGGTAAAATATCAATGTTTTAAGGGAAATTGCAATACATTAGTTATGAATCAATAATAATTATATTGTTTTATTAGGTTGTGATTAATGCACAGTAAATTAAATTAGATTTATGTTTTATTAAGTAGGGATAATGATCGATTTACTTGGTTTTGACAATGAAAACTTTATAGATAATTGGGATTGATATCAACTTTAAATTATTTTTATCTTTATTTAGACGGACAACGACAAAAGTTGAGAAATATTGATTTAAAACATCGACAACTAAATAAAATTGATCTTTATTGGAAGAAATCTTGATTTTAATTAATAATTAAATCGGTTGAATATCAGTAAAATAAGACCATTTGAAGAAAGTTATTTTATTGAATGGATAAATTTAATCTTTCAATGGGACCTAGTCAGTTATATTTATTTTAAATTTTGAGTACAGTGATTAACAAAAATTTAATTATAACTGGTTTTATCAATAGGGAAATATTTGTGATAATATGAATTAAAGTTAGAATTATAGTCATTTAAATGGGATTTTAATGAATCTTATTAGTCTGAGGTGAATATATGATCTTTTACGGGTACTTATCGATAAGATACCAATCTTTAAAGATAGTTATTTCAATGAAATTTGATGCTTTTAAGTGAAATATTTGTAATAATATGAATTAAGGGTTGAAATATAGTCATTTAAGGGATTTTAATGAATCTTGTTAGTTTGAGGTGAATATATGATCTTTAACAAGTACTTATCGATAAGATACTAATCTTAAAAGATATAGATATTTCAGGGAAATTTAATGCTTTTTAGATGATTTTATTGGAGAATTCACTTGGATATACCAATTATTGTCATTTGAATGAATTTTCTGGTTTGTTAGTTTTCTAGTCTCTTTTGGAATTTAATGATAATTATTTTTATTGTAGATTGATGACATTGATAATTTTAATGAATTTATACTGATTTTTGAATATTTTGAGCATTCAGTCAATCAATTTGAGTACATGTATTATTTTTAAAAAAATAATTAAAATTAATTTTATTTCAATTAATTTATTCAATCTAAATCAATTATTTATTAGATCTTATCTTATTAATTTATTATCTTAGTTGATTCATATTAACTTGAATGATTAGTATTTTTTATTTAATATCCAGTATCTTACAAATCTTGCAAATCTTGATTCAAACTTAATGTTCTTTCTTGTCTATTAATTATATTTTTTTATTTAGTATATTTTGAATAATTTAAATTTTTACAATAATTTAATCAATTTTTACCTAGTTATTGATGCCTTGAGTTCAATTAATTTTCCATCCAATTTTTCAAGGAGAGAGTATTTTCTTTTAAAGATCAATTTGTTAGTACATAGTTGTTGGTTGTAGGTAGTTGGTTGTTAGTATTTGGTAGTTGGTAGTTGGTATCTGATTGACTTTTTAGATTTTGATAAGAAAATAATGTATGCGATGAAGAATATTTTGTATTTAATTGCTATTATTTTTATGTGTGGTTAGTTGATTGTTGGTACTTGGTATCTGGTTGATAGTATTGGTATATTGTTGTAAGTACTTGGTATCTAGTTGAAAATACGTGTTTATAGTTACTGGTAGATGATATTAAGTTGTTGGTATCTTGTACTTGGTAGTTGGTGCGATGTTGTTAGTATCTAGTTGTAAGTTGATATTTGTAAGTTGATATGCTGGTTGTAAGTACTTGGTATCTAGTTGTTAGCTGGTTGTTAGTAGCTAGTTAATGGGTAGGTGGTGATTGAGTGTGATCAATACCCTTACGACTAATACCCTTACGACCAGTACCCTTACGACCAGTACCCTTAGGGGGTCAAAACATCCTGTCGGATAAACTCAGAGTATATATAATAAAACTGATCAACAATAAGTATTTATTGAATGCGATTTTTACATTGCAATAATAAGTTATCAATTAAAAGAAGAATGTTTTGTAAATTAGAATTCATTAGTATTTCATTGTAATTTAAATTATTTTGAATTTCACGTGGTGTTTTAAAGTGATTGAGTTGTGGTTTTTTGATGAAAATCAACATGTTTGTTAAATTTAGACATTTTGAAAAGGTTTTTCTACTAATTGTAATTAAACATATTTTTGAAGACAGATAAAAAATTAATTTAAAAACATTTCATAAAATACAATAAAGAATACTTAGTTGGTTGTTAGTAACTAGTTGTAGGTATCTGGTTGTTTGAGAGTTAGTTAGTACGTGGTATCATGTTCAAAGTATTTGTTAGCATCTAGTTAAAAATATTTAGTAACCGATTGTTGGGAACTGTTGAATTATTATTATTATTATTATTATTATTATTATTATTATTATTATTATTATTATTCCATTAAAATTTCCATTAAAAATTAACTTAAAAAATATTTATTAAATTACTTAAAATTTACATTAAAATTAACTTAAAAAAAATTTCCATTTAAATTTTCATTAAAAATTACATTTCTCAAAAAAAGTTGGTGGTTATTCAATCTTTTGATAATAAATTTAAAAATCTTACTTTAATTTACTTATTTAGCTTTAATTTAAAATTTGAACCATTGGTTACTTAATTTTAAATTTTGAACCTTAATTTTCCTTAATTTATCCTTAATTTACCTAATTATTCTTTATTTCTTAATTTTACACCATAATTTACTAAACAACTAATTATAACCCTTATTTTTATATTTAACTAATAATTTCATGTGGTCATTGATTAATTGACGAAGATTTGCATCTAAAATTAACATTGAAAATCCCAGAAAACTTTCATCTTAAATTGACTTTAACTTTAATATTTTAGACCATTGATTACTTAATTTTAAAATTAGACATTAATTTACTTATTTAACCAATAATTTCATGTGGTCATCTAGTTGTAAGTGTTTGGTATCTAGTTGACAACGCTTAGTACTAGGTATCTTGTACTTGGTTGATAGTACTTAGTAGCTAGTTAATGGGTTGTTGTCGGTTGTTAGTAGTTGGTAGGTTGTAGCTAGTTGGTTGATGTTGGTACTTGGTAGCAGGTAACTGGTTGTTAGTATCTAGTTGTAGGTATCTGGTTAATGTTGGTTGTAAGTAGTTAGTAGGTGGTTGTATGTACTTAGTAGTTGGTTGATGATGCTTAGTTGGTGGTTGTTGTTGGTTGTTAGTACTTGGTAGGTGGTAGCTAGTTGTTAGTACTTGGTACCTAGTTGGTTGTAAGTACTTGATATCTAGTAGCTAGTTGGTTGGTTGTTTTTGGTTGTTAGTACTTATTAGTTGGTTGATGTTTGTTGTAAGTACTTGCTATCTAGTACCTAGTTGGTTGATTTTGGTTGTTAGTACTTAGTAGTTGGTTGATAATGCTTAGAACTTGGTTGTTGTTGGTTGTATGTACTTGGTAGATGGTACCTAGTTGGTTGTTTGTTTTTGGTTGTAAGTATTTGTTAGGTGGTTGTAGGTACTTGGTAGGTGGTAGCTAGTTGTTAGTAACTAGTTGTAGGTACTTGGTATCAGGTAACTAGTTGTTAGTAACTAGTTGTAGGTATCTGGTTGTTGGTACTAAGTTGTTGGTTTGTTGTTGAATTATTATTAAAATTTGTCTTTGAAAAATATTTCATAAAAATTTTCATTAAAAATTACCATTGAAAAATATTTCATAAAAATTTCCATTAAAAATTACCATTGAAAAATATTTCATAAAAATTTCCATTAAAAATTAACTTAAAAATTATTTCATAAAAATTTTCATTAAAAAATTTCAATTCTCAAACACCTTCTATTATTTCAACTTTTTGTTAATAAATTTTAAAATCTTACTTTAATTTACTTATTACATTACTTATTTAAAAATTATTACTTTAATTTACTTATTTAACTTTAATTTAAAATTTTTGACCATTGATTACTTAATTTTAAAATTTGGACCTTAATTAACTTTAATTTAATTTTTTAGAACCTTAATTTAGTTATTTGAGCCCATTCATTACTTTAATTTAAAATTTTGGACCTTGATTTACTTTAATTAAAAATTTGAACCATTATTTATTTTAATTTAAAAATTTAAACCTTAACTTACTTAGTTGAGCCCTTAATTAACTTTAATCTTAAATTTTGAACCATTATTTACTTTAATTTAAAAATTTGAGCCATAATTTACTTTAATTTAATTTTTTAGAACCATAATTAACTGTAATTGAAAAATTTGGACCATTATTTACTGTAATTTAATTTTTAAGAACCATAATTTACTGTAATTTAATTTTTTAGAACCATAATTTACTGTAATTCAATTTTTAGAACCATAATTAACTGTAATTGAAAAATTTGGACCATTATTTACTGTAATTTAATTTTTAAGAACCATAATTTACTGTAATTTAATTTTTTAGAACCATTATTTACTGTAATTCAAAAATCTTAGCCCATAATTTACTGTAATTTAATTTTTAGACCCATTATTTACTTTATTTTAAAAATTTACCACGCTTTTTTAGTGTAGACCACCTTTTTCTATTGAAATTCTCAGGACCAAGGAGACCCGCATTAATTTACTTTGAAAATTCCATGCTTTTTTAGTGATAATCAGATTTTTGTATTGAAAATATCCTGAGACCTTAAATTACCATGCTTTTTTATTGAAGACCAGCTTTTTGTATTGAAAATATCCTGAGACCTTAAATTACCACTCTTTTTTATTGAAGACCACCTTTTGCTATTGAAATTCTCAGGACCAAGGAGTCCCACCTGAATTGACCTAGAAAATTCCATGCTTTGTAGTGGTAGTCGGATTTTTGTATTGAAAATATCCTGAGACCTTAAATTGCCACTCTTTTTTTATTGAGACCGCCTTTTTGTATTGAAAATCCCAGGACCATCGAGACCCCCTCACTATAGTCTGAAAATTCCATGCTTTTTTATTGATAGTCGGATTTTTGTATTGAAAAAAAATTTTTTGTATTGAAAATCCCAGGACCATCGTTTTTGTATAGAAAAAAAATTTTTTGTATTGAAAATCCCAGGACCATCGAGACTATAGTGTGGAACAATTGCGTAATAAAATCGTGCAACAAAAAAAATCGTGCCACAATTTAACCCCCCCCCCCCCCCGGGGGGTAATTGTTGCAGCGGGCTCCTAACTACCTACTTGGCTCTACTTGTAAAATTGAAATAAAGTTATTAAAATAATTATTATTATTATTATTATTATTATTATTATTATTATTATTATTATTATTATTATTATTATTATTATTATTATTCATATGTACTGCTCTATTTCTTAGATTTTAAATTATCACGGTTGGGTTATCAATTTTAACTTTGAACTATCCAGAAAGTTCTTATAAAAACATTAAATTAGCGACGAAATTGTAGATTAAAACAAAAGGTAAATATTGTGTAATCATCGATTAACATGTAAACATGAAAAATGATAATAAAAATAATAACTAGTAATAAAAAACGAAAATAGTTAATTAAAAGTAATTAAAATGAAGTAAAAATAAAATAACCAATGAAGAATTAATAATTAAATAAAGTAAAGAATTACCAAAAATTTGACGGGTCAAGGTCAACTATAGAGAAATAGAGAAGGGTGAAAATTATAAAATTTAAATTATCGTGCAACAATTTAACCACCCCCCCCCGGGGGGGGGTGTAATTGTTGCAGCGGGCTCCTAACTACCTACTGAGCCATATTCTTGGATTATTATTGGATTCTTGGATTCATAACAATTTTTATAGAGTTGATAGTAATTCCTATTATTTCAATCTTTTAACTAAAACATATTTAGGATAATATTTAAAATTATTAATATATGATTAATTGGGGGTAGTTTTGAATAAAATCCTTAAGACAATTCTTCGTGACTATTTTAGTTACTTAAATAGAAATATATGAAACACCAAGTAAACAATGATAATAGATAGATAATAGACTCAAAAATAAAATATTCTTACCGCCTGAGAATAATATTGTTAATTTTATTTCTGTGTTATTAAAATTATCTTTCGATTTTACGCTGCTTACCATTTTAGAATAAGATTTTTTATCAAAATTTGTTATAACTTGACTGATTCAATTTGATGGAGTTATTGGTAATTCGTTTTATTATATATACTCTTGAGTTTATCCGACAACATATATCCGACAACCCTCTATGGGTACTGCTTGTAAGGGTATTGGTCGTAAGGGTACTGGTCATAAAGGTACTGGTGTGTTTTAATGATTTTATTTAGGCAAATTTTTGGTTATTATTTGGCTTTAAATTCATTGGTAATTTTTTAGAGTTAGCGGGATTTTACTAACATATTTTGTGAATTTCATGTTAATTGAAAGAATATTTAAGGTTTTAGTATTAATTCTAAGACAAATTTAGTTAATTTCTTGATAATTTGTTATATTTTATTGACTTGTTTTTAAATTTTAAATAAAATTAATTTTGATGATGATAATGACTTTGTAATGATAATTTGACTAAATAATTTTTCATCTATTTTTCTAAGAATATTTACACATTGATGAACTTTAAAATATTGAAAATCTAAAGTTGAAACCAGCTAATTTTTTCATGATGATGATATATTTGAAATCTACTTGAAAATAAATGTAAAATATACTGAAATTTGTGATTTAGTTTGAAAGATATATCATGTTTTAATGGTTATAATTAGTTTAATCGATGAAGAATTATCATCTCTAGTTAGGTATTTGATGGTGAATGTGGTGAAATATTTGTAGGAAATATTCATTTCATATTTTGTGAATTTCATGTTAATTGAAAGAATATTTAAGGTTTTAGTATTAATTCTAAGACAAATTTAGTTAATTTCTTGATAATTTGCTATATTTTATTGACTTGTTTTTAAATTTTAAATAAAAATTAATTTTGATGATGATAATGACTTTGTAATGATAATTTGACTAAATAATTTTTCATCTATTTTTCTAAGAATATTTACACATTGATGAACTTTAAAATATTGAAAATCTAAAGTTGAAACCAGCTAATTTTTTCATGATGATGATATATTTGAAATCTACTTGAAAATTAATGTAAAATATACTGAAATTTGTGATTTAGTTTGAAAGATATATCATGTTATAATGGTTATAATTAGTTGAATCGATGAAGAATTATCATCTCTAGTTAGGTATTTGATGGTGAATGTGGTGAAATATTTGTAGGAAATATTCATTTTAGCGAATTTTGATCTTTTAGTGAGCTCTTTGAATTTAGCTACTAAATTATTTCAATGGAAAAATGTCTGTAACAATTAAATAAAATTCATATTTTGAAGAATTTTCTATAGATTTTAAGATATATTAAAGAGCTCAAGTGGGTGAAATTAAGAGATATAGTCGGTTGGATTTAGTGAGGGTTCGGTTAAGTTGGGAATATATAGTATTTAAGGGGGATATTGTAGTAGGGTATTGCGTGGACCCGGGAACAAAGACATATGACGTCATCGATGAAGTCACAAAGACATATGAAAGACATAAATTTTTTTTTAAAATTTTTTTAAATATATTACGTTGCGGTATTTTAAAATTTATATTACGTTGCGGTATTTAAAATTTATATTACGTTGAGGTATTTTAAAAACTTATTTACGGTTAAGTTGACAAAATAAAATTATTATTACACACAATGTATATATAGTCTATCAGACAAGATATTTTGTCCCCCTATGGTCACACACAATGTATATAAAATATTATTAGTGTCCACACACGCAACAAGTTAGTGTTCTCATCGATAGCTCATCTTAAAGTCTAGTATAAGATCTATCTTTTAATTATTATTATTATTATTATTATTATTATTATTATTATTATAATTATTATTATTATTATTATTATTATTATTATTATTATTATTATTATTATTAATCTATATACTCCGAGTCTATCCGACAAAATATTTTGTCCCCCTATGGGTACTGCTCACAAGGGTACTGGTCACGCTCAACAACTCGCAAGGGTACAATGATATTATTAAACAATGTAATAAAACACATATTATTATTATTATATAATTTCTATCACAAATCATGGTTAACTAAAAACATAGTCGAATATTATAAAACTTATAGTATTGTGTTAGCACACACTCGTTATAATAATTAGCAATATAGTTTTCATGGTGTATCAAATCAAAACCTTTCTTTTAAATTTAACCAATCAAAATCATACGGTATTAGTATAAATAAAACATCATATTTTAAATTATTGTAGAAATGTCTCATTTTATGGAAAATCTTTTAAGCGAAGTTATCAACAAGAAGACTGTGGAAAGCCTGAGTTTCCTGGTGGACCGGACCGAAAAGATTATCGAAGGAAATCATATCGATTATGAGGATGTGCTCAATTTCGATTGCCTCGAAACGAAAAAATTATATTTTCATAGGATTTTTAACTGCCTATGTGACGATGAGATGAAGTGGACCCGAATACTAGTAGGGTTCGCTTATATGAAGATCATAATCGAAAAAAGTTTATGGGACTCGGAACATTATTATCAGTGGTCTCAAGAAGTAATACTTTTATAATCTATATTTTAATAATATTCATTTCTAGATAATCAAGTCAAAGTTTCAACCATGGATTGAAGCCAATGGCGGATGGGGCGTACTGAATCAACTCGCCAGAAATGCGAAGGAAATAGATGAACAGAAAATGAAATTTAAAAACTATATAAAACTTGCAACAGGTGTTGCTATTTTGTATGCTTTATCCCGATTTTTAAATAAAAATTAATATAGTTATTTTGTTTGATTTTTAAATAAAATTTTAAATAAATTTACAAACAATAATTAACTAAAATTTATTAACACATTCGCAGTCGTCATCTCCACATTTCATTATATTTTCAACGACATGATCAATACAATCATTCGTAATATTATCTTTAGGTTCATCTATAGGTTCATAGATTTCGTCATCAATTTCTTGAGTATCGGTTTCTTGAGTTTCTTCCTGATCTTTAAATCCTGAATCTTGACTCTCAACTACCCAGCCGATATTTAATGCATTTGTAACAGATAATATATCCTCAATTTTTACACCAGATATTTCTGCTAATTTTTCCAACAAAAAGTTGATTAATAATTCTAAATAATAAATAATTCGGTATTTAATTAATCATGTTAACCTTTTTCTGCAGTCATTTTCATCACTTTAAAACTATATTATAAGTTTGTTTATAGATTTTCTTTGTTAAATTTGCATGTCATTTGCATTAATGTTGCAATTAATAAAGAGAAAAACAAATATGACTAATACATTTATTAAATATAACATTAAAATAGTTGTGAAAGTCTAGCAGACATAATTTTCCAAATTCTGGTGTAATTCGTTGGCATATTTTATTTCTGATTCTGTTGGGGTTTGTAAACTAGTCTTGGATCTTTTAATCTCTGCTTGTTCGATAATCTTTTTATTAGCAACATCTTTTGATTCCCTAGGAGGAAATCCTAAGCCTATAAAAATCTTACCTTTCATTGCTAATTTAACTAGAGCTCTTTGAATCTTTTCTTGGGTTGATGGATTTTGAATATTATTTAAATCATGTATTAAATTCACATCTGCAATGTGTCTATCTCTAAGATCTTCTGAATTGTAAGCAATATCATGTTTTAAAGCTGCTTGATCAATTCTATTTATTGGTTCTTCTCCTTGTTTTGGATTATTATTTTCATCAAGTCTAATATCTAGACGTGTTCCTGGTCCAGTATAGTTGTGTTTAAATAGATGTCTTTCACCTGGATATTTTTCTGTAGTAAAAGGTTTGAGAATACTGGATGTTGTTTTTGAAGATTGTAGATCACCTCCCTTGTGACCCTCTCCTCCTGAGCCCCTTCCACCGTGACCCTCTCCTCCTAGAATTGAAGTACTCAGAATTGAACTAGTCAAATTCAAATGTTTTTTAGTTTTTAAATGTCTTGCTTTATGATGTTTTCTAACTTGACAATTACAACTTTCACATCTCCAATAGGGTTTATTTTTAGAATCAACTCTTAAAGGCATTTTAAAATGTAAAAATATCAAGAATCTCCCCTAACATTTTCAATAATTGAAATCTTTCCACCATATAATTTCATTTCTATTTTCTTTTCTTCTAATATTAATGTATATACTTTAGCTTTAAAATTAGAATCCTTTGTTATATGAAGTGTAACATCAACATTATTTATGGCTAGGCGATCATCTTGGTCTGATGTATTTATACAAAATATAGAATATAAATTTTTGAAATCTTCTAAACTTAATTGCGGTTCGGTTTTAAATTCTTTACAAGTTTCAATATAATTTAAATAGGGGAATATGTTTTCATTATTTTCAATATTAAATTCCATTCTATTTATTGGATAATAAGAATTATTTAATTGAAGTTGAATTGATTTTAAATTATTAGCTCTAATCTTTTGAATAAATAGATTATTATTTTTTTCAAATGAAGGATCTCCATCTTTAAATCCTATTAAAACATATCTTGGTCGGTATGCAAGATTTGCAACCTTTATAGAATAGGTTGCCCCTTCTGTCATACTGAATTCACTACATATTCTATTTAAATAATTTACATATATAGATTTATTAGAATTTAATCTTTCAAGGAGTTTAATCTCAGAATGTGGATTTAATGTCCATTCAGGTATATGAAGTTCAAGTGTTGATAATTTTAATTTTGTTGTTGCAGTTGCATCTCCATAGAATATTAATTTATCAGCTTCTACTCTATTACAGATGAGTTCTATAAAAACATTATGAAGTACGCGGTTATAGTTTTGAAGGAATCCAAATAAATGTTTTAATTCAAAATAACCTTCAAATTTATTAGATTTATAAAGTTCAACTCTTTTTCGATATCCAATATTTTTAGCTTTATCAACTTTTTGTTGAATAACCACTTCTCCCTCTTTTATTTCATCTATTTTTTTAGAATCAACTGTTCCATTATCTGTATCAGGAATCCATCCTGTTAATTCACCATATTCATTTTTATAATCTTCACTTGTTAAAATAAAATTTAACATTGTAGAATATACTCCTGGATGTAAAACAGTTTCAATTTCTGATGATCCTAGTTTTAATCTCATGTTGGAGAATAAATTTGGAAAGAAATTATTTTCTAGGGTTGTTTTTTTATTTGCTTCAATTTCTAATTCAACTTTATAATATAATTTTGCATTACAAATATCTATTGGGTTTGATGTTTGAAGAGATTGAAAAACTATATCACCCCTACGATTTAAGTTTGCAATAGATCCTGAAGTTGGGGAGATTTTTAAAATATCATTTTTCTTGATTTCATGAGTAAATTCTTTATTATAATCAAGATTTAATTTATTTTTTTCTTGAATTTTGAGATTTATATTATTCATTTTTATATATTAAAAAATCATTAAAACTAAAACCCATAAAAATGAATGAAAGAATGCAAAATGAATTGAATGAAGTTAAGTATCAAAGAATAAAAAGAAGGGAAGAACATCCATTAGAATACATTAATGAATTAATGATAGAAAATGAAAAGTATAGACATTTTTATATTAATGCTGCAAGAGTTGCTGATAAAAGACTAGATAAAATTAAAGAATTAAAGGAAAGAATTAAAGAACTTGAATCACATATTTAAATATTTTTATTTATTTTATATTCTACCAGTTCAAATCTATCAGAATTGCCAAACTGGCAGCTTATATTTGCCAAGACGGCGACATGCCAGCATAATAATGATAAGTAGTGGATATAAGACCCACGTACCCTCAACCCTATTGGAGATGTGGGATTTCCATTTCATCTCCTTTTTTCTTTATATTTATAGGGTTTTATGGAAAAAGGCTTTGAGTATTTGTTTTTGAAATAAAGGTAAAAAAGGATTAAAAATGAAAGGAATTATTGTCTTTTTTACTATAAAATATAGGGATTGATGAACACTAATCCAGAGGGGTTGAGGGTACGTGGGTCTTATATCCACTACTACTTTCGAACATATTATATTGAAGGTAATGAACAGGAGGTTTACATGTCATACCAATAACAAATGTACTACAGTGAAACCTCTCTAATAGGACCACCCTTGGTTCCGGACCAAAAGTGGTCTTTACTAGAGGTGGTCCTATTAGAGAGGATTTTATTTTTATAAATAAAACTAGACTTAAATTGAAGATTTTATTATAAAAACTCATCTAATGTTGTTTGTCTCTTCGATTTGGTCTAAAGGCTGAGATTTGCTGGTAGTATTTGCAGGAAGAAATGCAAATTTTATATTGCTTAAATCCATTTTAGGATGACACGTTGCATTATCCAATACTATCAGGATTCTTCTCTTTTCTTTTAAAAGCTTCTCATTGAACTTGGTACACCATTCCTTGAAAATTGTACTGGTCATCCAAGCCTTTCTATTTGCATGCCATTCAACACCCATTTTAGACATATCGATGTTTTTGAAGCACCTAGGCCTTAAAGATTTATTAATTATGACCGGTGGCTCTTTTTCTCCCAACATATTAACACAAAGCATGATTGTTATTCTTTGTTTGGATTTTTTACTTCCATATGGTTTTTCTCCAGCACGACCCAAAGATTTCCCTGGCAACATTTTATAGAATAAAGCAGTCTCATCTATGTTGTAGATATCTTTCTTTTCATAGTTTGTAATAACATCTGGGATTTTCGAAAACCAATCTGATAGCACAGATGGTTCTACGGAAGCAGATTCACCTGATAAAACCCTCAAAGTAATATTGTTTCTCTTGAGGAATTTATCCAACCAGCCATTACTAGCTTTAAACACATTGTTGTTTAGACTAATAGCTATCTTCTTAGCTGATGCTTTCAACAATTCTCCGTTAATAGGAAAGCCTCGCAGCACTTTGTTTTCATACCACTCTAGAACATACTCATTGATAAGTTTAAACTGCTGATTTGTTAGTCGTTTTAGTTTTTTATTTGCATTATTGTTCCAAAGCTCCTTTATTTCTTCTTTGTTAACAATGATATTGTGGACTTGCGTTTTACTACAAGAAAATCGTCTTGCAATAAGTCTCTGTCCTTCTCCTCGCTCAGAAGATTTAATAACATCCATCTTCTCGCTCAATGTAAGCTCCTTTCTCGTTTTTTTTACTCCCATTTTAATTTTAAAAAAATATTTAAACAAAAAATATTTAAACAAAAAATATTTAAACAAAAAATATTTAAACAAAAAATATTTAAACTAAAAATATTTTTTACGAAAAGTGGTCTTAACGAGAGGGGTGGTCCTATTATGGAGGGTTATTTGTCCCAGTAAACTACTGTGTAAATTTGGTTCCGAAGAAATAGAGGTCTTAACTAGAGGTGGTCTCTTTAGGGAGGTGGTCTTAAGTAGAGGTTTTACTGTATTTTCTATTTATATTAGTGCTATTTATATTAGACATTTTTTAAATTTAGATAATTAAATATTTTCATTTAAAACTAATATTAAATTTTGATTGGATGCATGCTAATCAAAGTTTTAATTTATTAAATTTATTAAAAAAATTTATTAAATTTTAGTTTGTAATTTTGTAATACTGTTAGGTGCTGTAGAGGATTTAACTTACATTTATTATTAAAAAATGGGTAGGAAACCTATTAAAAATTTGAATAAGATTGTGCAACAACAATTTTATGAATAGTTTTGATTAATATAGGAACAATTTACTATTAATTAATGTATGATGATTAGGGATAACCTTTTAGACACTTGAAATTATGAACCAAATCACCCCTTATACAGTAAGAACCTTGATTCTGTCATTTGAAAATTCAAAGATATGAATAAAGGTCTTAAATATAAAGAATGTGGTTTTTTTATGCCAAAATATTATAGTTTGTTAGGTGAAGATGAAATTAAAATGCAAAAGGAGTAACATTGAAAGGTAGTGACTTAAAACATCAGTGATATCTAGATTTTTACAATACAAAACAAATTTTTTCAATACCACAATTAAAGATAACATCAAAAAATCATCAAATATATACAATAAAAAATAAAAAAATAGCTCTTACAAATGCAGATGATAAAACGGTTTTGGTGGGGAAAAATACTAGTTTTGCATATAGACATGTAAGATTAAATAAAGTTAATTATGGAGAAACCGATGGAGAAAATGAACAAATAGAAATTAATGCAGAAACCGATGATTATAGAAGAGGTCATGTTAACAGATCACGAAGAATATTATTGAATAAATTTTTTATCTTTACTTTTGTTCTAGTTAATTTTTATGTGTTGCCTAGTATTTAGTTGAAATATTATTATTATTATTATTACTAATATTATTATTATTATTATTATTATTATTATTATTATTATTATTATTATTATTATTATTATTATTATTATTATTATTATTATCATTACTATTATTATTATAATATGCTTATAAAATGTCATCAATCCCGCGATGACAAGAATGATAGTACAGTTTTAATTTTTAAAGTTTTAAAAACAATTTTTTGTTTTTGTTTTTTTTTTAAGTTATGAAGTTTTATGAACTAAAAATATATAATCTTTTTGTTAAAGAATTAAATTTTAAATTCTTTTTTAGATAAATATAGCTTAAAATATTCATGAAACTTTGACAGAAAATTTTCATGAAAAAAATGAACACAAGAAAAACAAGAAAGAAAAAGATGAAAACAAATGTATGTTTTTTTTTGAATTTTAATTCATTTTTTTTAAATGATTTATTTTATGCTATATTTTTGAATTATAAATATTTTAATTGAATTTTTTTATATATTATAATTTATTTAAATATTTTTAAATGATTTATCTTATGCTACATATATTTTTGAATTGATAAAATATTTTATAAGGGTATATCCTATGCAAGATTTTTTTTATTCCATTTTATTAATTATTATGATAATTTTAGAGTATTTTAATTATATATTGTCCACATTAAACTTTTATAGACAAATTAAAAATCTTAATTTTATAGTCAAATATTAACTTTACAGACAACTAATAATTTTATAAACCAAATTATAGATTTCTTTAAAATAAATTTTAAATAACAATAAAAAACTCAAATATTATTCATAAATTTATTCATAGACATTTTTAATTTTCCAAATTGGTTTAATTATAACTCCATTTATCTTGAGTATATGAATTTTAGATTTTTTACCTTCAACTATCTTAATTTTACAATCTTTTCCGCAGTTGATAAATGAAAGTTTTTGTTTAAAATACTTGTCTTTATTAATTAATCGAAGCATTTCTCCAAGATAGTTTCTATTTTCATCCCAAATAATATCAATTTGAATACTGAATTGATAGACTTTTAAATTAACTTGTTCCTACCAAAAATCAATAATATAGATAATTAAATATAAATACCTTAAAAGAATAAGTAATAGGATATTTCAAATATTACATATTATATTGAAGGTAATGAACAGGAGGTTAACATGTCATACCAATAAAAGATATACTATTTTCTATTTATATTAGACATTTTTTAAATTTAGATAATTAAATATTTTCATTTTGATTGGATGCATGCTAATTAAAGTTTTTATTTAATAAATCTGCTCTTCTTGAAACTGTCCGTCTAGCTTCACATGCCAATCTAAAGTTTAAACCCTCAAAATCTGGCTATTTCCACCTAGATGATAAATTTAACTACCACCCGATTAAACTACACAACGAAACTATTCCTAAGGTGGACGACTCTAACTTTTACAGATATCTTGGAGTTGATTTTTCTTGTAAAAAAAGGCACAACATTGATGAAAGACTTAACCTTGCTATTAAAGATTCCGAAAAAATATTAAACTCACACCTTCACCCTTGTCAAAAGATAAATGCTATCAAAATTTTCATTCACTTACGTCTTATATTTCCCTTTCGTAACTGCGAAATTCTTTATAATGTCCTTGATTCTCATAAAGATAGCATAATAAAGGATCGTACTCCCTAAAAAGGCTTCGACAACAGATTCAGGAAACTGATAAAACTTTTTCTAGGCGATAAGCTCCTAGAAATTAATAATAATTTCTTATACGCCTCCATTAAAATGGGTGGAATTGGTCTCACCGCTACAATTGATGAATATTTAATTCAGAGCATCGTACAACTCTCACGTGCTTTAAATTCCTCTGATATTCCTCTACGTAATCTTATCCTTTCCGAACTTGCACGTGGTCAAGGTAACCTTGAAGCAGCTCTGTCCTGGATTAATGGTAACACACCCAAATCTTTACCAACTCGCTCTATCTTCACTAAATTTCGAAAATCAGCTGACTTGCTTCGTAGAAAATATGGTATACACGCCAAAATTGTGCATTTGGAGAACCTTTACCAACTCAAAATTAAATTTAATGACCGTATTAACTATTTTAAAATCAAAATTATTTCCTCAGAACTACACAGCATTATCGGCCTCATACATGCAGAAAAATGGATGTCCCTCACTTATCAAGGTCATATTGCCAATGCTATCACTAATAGCAGTACATCAGACTTCCTTCTGAAAACTGATACTCTTAATGACGCTCAATTCTTCTTACTATCCTTGAAGGTAAGCAGCATAGTCTGCTGCAGGAGGATGATCCAATGCCGGATGGAGGAGACTATTGGAAACAGGTCCCCTTTTTACCGTGATTCAGGAGCCCACGATTATATCGAGCAATTAATATTCGAAAGTGCTCCATTATTATTACCAGAATACTCCTGCCGTTTCCAGGCGCTTAGGAGAATCACTTCGATATAACATTCGTAGCACCTCTTTTCCGTAAAAATTTATTTAACATGCAAGATTCCAAAAACAAGCGTTACAATATAACTCCGAGTCTACCAGTGCTTAATAGAATTGCTTATATATTGCATTCATAGCACAATTACCTTAAATATTTTTCTATATATTATCTGGAACTCAGAAATATCACAAGAATACTCCTGCCGTTTCCAGGCGCTTAGGAGAATCACTTCGATATAACATTCGTAGCACCTCTTTTACGTAAAAATTTATTTAACAGGCTTAAAAGAATAAGTAATAGGATATTTCAAATATTACATATTATATTGAAGGTAATGAACAGGAGGTTAACATGTCATACCAATAACAGATATACTATTTTCTATTTATATTAGACATTTTTTAAATTTAGATAATTAAATATTTTCATTTTGATTGGATGCATGCTAATTAAAGTTTTAATTTAATAAATTTATTAAAAGTTTTTATTAAATTTTAGATTGTAATTTTTTATAAAATTTTAAAAATTTGACTAATATTGAGCAACAACAATTTGATGAATAACTTTGATTATTATAGGAACAATTTACTATTAAATAATATACAAATAGGAGAAAATTTACCAATTGTAAAAAGTGATTTAAGAGTTACCACCAAATATTAAGTATTAACACTAGTGACTTAAATATTAAAGAAATAATATTTTCTGAATCACTAATAGATAAATTAAGATATATCATTAACGAATAAGGTTACGTATAATAATGCAAAACCTCTAACTGATAAATTTTTCGATGAAGAAATTAGGGAATAAAATGAAAAAATGAAACAAAATAAAAACGAATTTAACAAATAACAAGTATAAATCATAAGTATTAAAAAATCACAAGGAAGTAGCTTGTTAATTAATAAAATAACAGAAATTCATTTCACTATCACTGAAATAATTAGAATAAGTAGGTTAGGCAGAAGAAGTTTTATAGTCTCGTGTACATCAAAACCTACATTTAAAAAATCAATAAAAAAAGGGTGGGAGGCATTAGTTGAACCGATTATACACTAGAAGGAGAGCTACCGAAAACCGGAACTTATTCTTCTTAAAGACAACCAAGCGATGGTTCTGGACATCCAGATCATCAACGACAGCGAGAATCTTAATGACAGAAACTATCAGAAGGCAGGTAAGTGCCAAGTGGATGAAATCTCACAATAGAATAGAAATAAATGAGAATATGAGATGGGTTTTGGAGCAGTCACTCTAAACTAGCGAGGCCTTATGGATATGGCCTCCTTTGAGAGCTTGTTGAGAATATATTTTATTATTATGCCTTGTGATGGCTATATTTACCTTTTTAGATCGTGATGGCTGGTTAATATCGTTGATTTTTATTTGATCTGTTTCATTACTCATTGTAATTAAGCCTTGTAATGACTGTTATTGACATGTTTTTGCCTATTTTTCTATCGTGATGACTATCTAGTTTTATTTTTTCCAAGACTATTGATGGATAGTGGGATTTTTATTGTGCCTTGTGATGGCTATGTTAATACAGGACTAGAGCAAGTTCATTAAAAGAATAATGTTGGAGAAATTTCTGGCATCTCGCCGAAGCTAGTACCTTTAAAAAGACTAATCTATCTTTTCGGATCAGATTTTTATTTAACTAAAATTAAATAAAATCGATAAGTTGATTCTTGACTTCTTTCAGGTAAAAGTGATCTGACGAATGACGAACTACGAAGCTTATGGAAGGAAATTGGCTAAACAATTCAATTTGCGAGTCCAGAGATAAGCTTTCATGCTTCAAACTTTATTATGTCCCAAAAGAGGACATATCGTATCTCTAAAAACGAACTAACGAGATTCTTAAATTGGAGTAAATCCAAAAAAACTTAATGCAGGATATTCAACTCGAAGAACTCCCACAAAAACTAAAACAATGAAAAAGTAGGAAAATAATAATAACGCTACAATACTGGAGAGGGAAAAAGAGAACAAGAAGGCGTAACCGAACGTACCACGTCTCCGTGGATGGTACTAAGGGTAAAAAGCACATAAAGATAGCTAGAAAGAGGACTATTTTTGCGGCTATACAGATGCTATTCCAAAAGGATCGAAGTGCTGCCGCTAGTACTATCCTTGGAGGTAAGCAGCATAGTCTGCTGCAGGAGGATGATCCAATGGCGGATGGAGGAGACTATTGGAAACAGGTCCCCTATTTTACCGTGAAAATCTTTCTTTAATGTTATTCAGAAACTCAAATTATTACCAGAATACTCCCGCTGTTTCCCAGTGCTTAGGAGAATCACTTCGATATAACATTCGTAGCACCTCTTATCCGTAAAAAACCTTTTTACATGCAAGATTCCAAAAACATGCTTTACAATATTACTCCCGCCGCCAACCAGTGCTTAATTGATTTGCTTATATATTGCATTCATAGCACTGGGCAGAATCAAAAATGGGCAACCTAAATGCGAAATTTAATCCAATAATTTTCAATGAAGATTACGAAGATGATTCGGTCCTACAATTTCTCGACCACTCGGATAGCGGAATGTGGATCTACCACAATATCAGTGATTATGTCCCCCAAATCAAAAACGTTTCTCCAGGTCTACAGCTGAACGCATCCAAGGAAGAATTATGGCGATCATCAAGTTTCTGAAATCAAACCAAGACCATCTGTACTCTGAAATCCTTCCTCGCCTGATAAAGGACTTCCAATCCATTTAATTTTACACATTTATCTATATACATTATTAATAATAGAATGGCTAATGATGTGCGAAAATATCGACCATTTATTAATAGTCTTATAATTAACTTAAACTCAGATGCAACGGACTGTGATACAGTCCTTTGTGAAATCGAAAAAATTAATCAAAATATCAATGCAATAAAATATATCGCTAAAAACTTGCTGACATCATCCATAAGAGGAAAAGAATTGTCAACGAATTATTAATTATTAAAAGGATCAGGTATAAGTTCGAACCCAAGGACGAAATTTCTAAAATAAATCAAACTCTTTGCAGGGGAATTGGTACAGTCCAACCCACGGTACATTAACATCAATTGCTCGTTCCCTGAAAACTACTCTTCTACCCCATTTGACATTGACGAAATAAAATATATCTTCTCAAATCTTGATAACACTGATCCAGGTTTGGATCTTATCACTCCTGCCAACTGGAAAAAAATCTCAACTGACTTCGAACTTATATTATGTAACAACATCTTTCCTTTTCGTAATTGTGAGATCCTTCATGGTGTCCTGGATTCTCATAAGGACACGACTTTATCTGGCACACCTTATCTACAATGGGCCTTGATCCTAACTCCATTAAACTTATAAATAACATGTATGAAAATGTTAAAACCATCTTTGACTGTGAGGGGGAACTTTCGCCGACTGTTCCAATTCTGAAAGGAGTTAAACAGGGATGTCCACTCTCAATGACTCTATTTTGCCTTTCTATTGACTATATTTTTAAAAATATCCTAATCTCTCACCGTTTTTTTTGTTCGGCGATATGAATGTTGGTATTCTTGTATATGCTGACGACATCGTACTGATCTCTAACTCGTACTCCTCAATTACATCTGCTTTTCTTGAAACTGTCCGTCTAGCTTCACATGCCAATCTAAAGTTTAAACCCTCAAAATCTGGCTATTTCCACCTAGATGATAAATTTAACCACCACCCGATTAAACTACACAACGAAACTATTCCTAAGGTGGACGACTCTAACTTTTACAGATATCTTGGAGTTGATTTTTCTTGTAAAAAAAGTCACAACATTGATGAAAGACTTAACCTTGATATTAAAGATTCCGAAAAAATATTAAACTCACACCTTCACCCTTGTCAAAAGATAAATGCTATCAAAATTTTCATTCACTTACGTCTTATATTTCCCTTTCGTAACTGCGAAATTCTTTATAATGTCCTTGATTCTCATAAAGATAGCATAATAAAGGATCGTACTCCCTAAAAAGGCTTCGACAACAGATTCAGGAAACTGATAAAACTTTTTCTAGGCGATAAGCTCCTAGAAATTAATAATAATTTCTTATACGCCTCCATTAAAATGGGTGGAATTGGTCTCACCGCTACAATTGATGAATATTTAATTCAGAGCATCGTACAACTCTCACGTGCTTTAAATTCCTCTGATATTCCTCTACGTAATCTTATCCTTTCCGAACTTGCACGTGGTCAAGGTAACCTTGAAGCAGCTCTGTCCTGGATTAATGGTAACACACCCAAATCTTTACCAACTCGCTCTATCTTCACTAAATTTCGAAAATCAGCTGACTTGCTTCGTAGAAAATATGGTATACACGCCAAAATTGTGCATTTGGAGAACCTTTACCAACTCAAAATTAAATTTAATGACCGTATTAACTATTTTAAAATCAAAATTATTTTCTCAGAACTACACAGCATTATCGGCCTCATACATGCAGAAAAATGGATGTCCCTCACTTATCAAGGTCATATTGCCAATGCTATCACTAATAGCAGTACATCAGACTTCCTTCTGAAAACTGATACTTTTAATGACGCTCAATTCTTCTTACTATCCTTGAAGGTAAGCAGCATAGTCTGCTGCAGGAGGATGATCCAATGCCGGATGGAGGAGACTATTGGAAACAGGTCCCCTTTTTACCGTGATTCAGGAGCCCACGATTATATCGAGCAATTAATATTCGAAAGTGCTCCATCATTATTACCAGAATACTCTTGCCGTTTTCCAGCGCTTAGGAGAATCACTTCGATATAACATTCGTAGCACCTCTTTTCCGTAAAAATTTATTTAACATGCAAGATTCCAAAAACAAGCGTTACAATATAACTCCGAGTCTACCAGTGCTTAATAGAATTGCTTATATATTGTATTTATAGCACAATTACCTTAAATATTTTTCTATGCTATTTGGAACTCAGAAATATCACAAGAATACTCCCGCCGTTTACCAGTGCTTTAGAGAATTACTCCCATATAACATTCGTAGCACTGGGCAGATTAGAAGTACACACAACCGAAATCAACAAATATGACACCTTTCAATGCGTTTTATGTTCACAACGAAATACACAAACATTAAATGTAACTTTTTATTGAACACTATCACTGAACACATTAATGAAACTCATAAAGACCTAGCGGTTCCTTTAACTAGAGAAATGATTAACATTAAGCTTAAAGAACATACCTTTACAAGAAATAAGGAAGGTACCATAAACTGCAATAATAAAACACTTAGGAAACCATGCATAAATAAACTTACAGTAAGATCCACACAAGACGAGATAGATAAACATATTAGCACAAAGCACAAAAACAAAATATGTAATACTAACCAAATCACATGCTACTGCGGAGCAACAATAGAAACACACATTAAACTTGACCATTTTAATAAACAAAAGGTGTCATGCCAATAGAAAACCATGATACTAATGAAAATTTTTGACAAGTTATTTGAGAGACCCGCCGTTAACCAGTGCTTAGCAAAATTGCTTCTATATAGCATTCGTGAGCACTGGCCAGAAATAAAAGAGTTTATTTCATTGGAATATCTATTGACATTTATTTCAGGAAAGAATGAGAATAATGACGTTGAGATTTATGAACACTGGAAGAATGTTGCGAATATTATCTATCAGAATGATCGAGAACCCATGATTATGTTGACCAACTGATATCCCGAGGTGCTCGTTGCTACGACAGTGAAAGGCATAAGAATGCCATATCTATTATCTCCAATTTGACTGAAAGATCTAAAATAACGGTAATTCATGGTCAAAATTACTGTATTAATAATATTGAAAATTTTGGGTTTAATAAGGAAAATTTTTCAAATTTAATAAGCGATAGAATTATTAATGATTGTAAAGAGGATAAAAATTATAAAAATTTTGAAAAAAAGGATTTTTTAGAAAAAACCAATAAAAACGATAAAGTTTTTATAAAAACTGTGAAAATGAAAAATATACACCTAAATATTTAAAAAACTATCTGAAAAACCCGAAATTTTTAATAATGATGATCTAAATAATTTTATGAATAAGTTTATGAATAATTATTTTAAAAATAAAAAAATGATTTTAATATTAAAGATAAGGATTTTGAAAAAAAGGACGAAAACCACGTTTTTAATAATAATAAACTAAATGATTTTATAAAAAATAATTTTAACAAAATGAAAATAATCATTATAAAATTAAAGATTTTAATGAAAATAATTTGTTTAAATATAAATATAAGTTCACACCCCATGATAATGATAATCGACTCCCAGAAAGTGTCACCCCCTCTGACGAAATTGATAATAAATTTTTTAATGGTGAAACATCACCACAAATAATCTCAGAATGTAAAAAATCTGTAAATAAAATAGATATTGTAGCTCAAAGTATTTTTGATACCAAAAATTATTTACAAAACTGAACATTATAGGTAACGAATTTTTTGCGGATATAACATCCCAATTTGTAAGACTACACAATATTGACCAATCTGCCTTATAAATAATATATAGGGATTTTTTTAATAATATTAATAATGACTATACAAAACTAATTAAAATATTAAAACCTGATTATAAGATAGAAAACCTTCCTTTTAACACCACCAACTTCAGATTTTTCTACCATGCCAATATGAATAAAGAAAACGCAAACTTCATAAGATACCTAAACAATTTAAGAAATCAACTTTTTATTGATATACATAAACAACTAAATAAGAACAATAAAACAATAAACTTTAACATCATTACAGACTATTTTTTTATACTAGGTATCAAATATAAACAATTAACCGCATTTATCTTTCCTTCATTAAATAATATTGAACGTAAAAAATCACCCATTAAACCATCCGCCTCTTCTAAACACGTATCGCCTACTAAAAACCGCATTGTACGATAACGTCGCAACCAAATACCGATTTACCACAACCCCCTGATACAACAACGCTGATAGAATCCCCACACCAACAGACGTCCGCCACAAAACCAATACCAAAACCGAGAAAAATTTTTTAGCTCGCACTAACCAAACCATCATATCAAATTTAGTATCAAATAATGACAAACCAATATATAAAAAAGTGTATATTGATAACAACCCCAAACCAAAAAATAAACTGAGCACTACTAAGCCCTTTTTTAATATAACAACAAATCCGAAACTAAAAAATAGATACGAAGCACTCCATAACAAAACCAACTTAGATAACACTCCACACCTTCTCTATCAGAATAGACCAACTACGACCAATAAACCTACACCGAACCTTAAACTAAGCTCTCAAATCCCAACCCAACTATCCAAAATAAGCACTATCTCCAAAAAAGTCATAACTAAATACAATATAAATACTTCCAAAAGACCACACAATCAACCCTTCTTTGAAATCCTTCTTACTACCCATAGCGTAAATGCCCTAAGATACGATACCTACCTTCCCTCTCACACGGAAAAATGTGTATATGAATCCTTCTCTCAGCAGAGAAAAAGAATAACTGATAAACTTAAAATCGGTAAAATGAAGAACCGAATTCCTGATCTAAAGATTTTTATTAATGAAAGAAAACGCATATAAGCGTATGTATATTATCAGTGTAGGTCAATGTAGGAGCCCTTGTAGTGGCTCCGCCTCACTGATAATTCCTTTTTAGTTGTTTATATATCTATTATAACCACCTATTCTTTATAAAAACCTCCTCTTCCTTGGACCTATCTTTATAATCCTTACTATAATATAATGTATAATATTTGACCGCTACAAAAATCACAAATGGTATCTTCCTACTCCGCTTTATTTAATTAACTTTTAGTGCTCCTAACCGCATATAAACTCCTTTGATGAAGACTATATACGACGAAAACGAGACCAGCTACCCTTTCAATACTATGAAGACCTCTCTTATGATGCTGGACCACCTAATTCTCACCCCAATGACCAAAGAAAAGATTTAAGAACCAACATGAATATAATGCGACAAACAATTCCTGCTGGAGCTACTGAAACAATAAATAAACACCAAAGCCAATCAAACAATACAACCCAAACAATCCCATCAATATCTCTTCAATTTTTATGAAACACTCGATCTATTGAAGCCCAAACCAATCCAACCTGAAAGCCACTATACCTAATCATGTGCCACTTATCATGTGCCACTTATCATGTGCCACTTATCATGTGCCACTTAACTTTTTTCGCTGTGTTGCCTTATTTGTATGTATTTTATAGTATTATTTTTTAATAACTTTCCATTTCTACTCTACCATTACCTTCCATTTGTACTCTACCATTACCTTCCATTTGTACTCTACCATTACCTCTGTACTCTACCATTACCTTCCATCTGTACTCTACCTTTACCTTCCATCTGTACTCTACCATTACCTTCCATCTGTACTCTACCATTACCTTCCATCTGTACTCTACCATTACCTTTCGTCTGTACTCCACCATTACCTTCCGTCTGTACTCTACCATTACCTTCCGTCTATACTCTACCATTACCTTCCGTCTGTACTCTACCTTCCATCTGTACTTTACCTTCCATCTGTACTTTACCTTCTATTTGTACTCTACCATTAACTTCAATTTGTACTCTAGCATTACCTTCCATTTGTACTCTACCACTACCTTCCATTTGTACTCTACCACTACCTTCTATTTGTACTCTACCACTACCTTCCATTTGTACTCTACCACTATCTTCCATTTGTACTCTACCACTACCTTCCATTTGTACTCTACCACTACCTTCTATTTGTACTCTACCACTACCTTCCATTTGTACTCTACCACTACCTTCTATTTGTACTTTACCACTACCTTCCATTTGTACTCTACCACTACCTTCCATCATGTGTCACTTATCATGTGTCACTTAACTTTTTTCGCTGTGTTGCCTTATTTGTATGTATTTTATAGTATTCTTTTTTAATAACTTTCCATTTGTACTCTACCATTACCTTCGATTTGTACTCTACCATTACCTCTGTACTCTAATTAAAAAAAAATCTATTTAAACTAAAAACCCTATAAGTGGTAAATCTTCAACAATTTTTTCAAAATTTAGGAAATCATGTAAGAGAATCCGCGAAAAATTCAATATTCAATGCAAAATAATAGTTATTAAAACCTTTTTTAACCTAGAAATAAAATACAATAATGAGATTAATTATATAGATAAGAATAACCTAGAAGACACATCCTTGGCATTACATAATATTACAAGTAGATGGTATGCTGAAAAATGGTATGACATGATCCACCAGGGACACATATCAAAAACAATAGGAAACAATAACTTATCTGCATACCCAATAAAATCAACTGACCTTACCGACAATCAGTATTACTTTATAATTAAAGCACGCAATAACATGCTCAGTCTTAATTACACAATAAATAGGCACAAAGAGAACCAAAACATACTCTGCAGATTATGCAGCAAAGACTGGGAAACACAGGCACATATTTTTAACCACTGCACCAAAACACAAAATGCTAGGAGAAATAAGCACAATAGAGTACTAGAATATATATACAAGTTCAGGAATAAAATCAAGAAATAAAACCGTTATGGCTTGTATGTGGAAAGGCGGGCTAATCCATTATGCAGCTTTAAATACAGCTGGAAATCGAGTTTCTTGTTTGGAATTTATGGAAACACTATGTGAAATTTTAACTTTTGAAAACTTAACGAATGTGACAATAGTTATGGATAATGTCTCATTTCAAAAGTGTAGTGAAATTTCAACATTTATTGAATCGAAAGGACACCAAATCAAGTTTCTACCACCCTATATTCCATTTTTCAATCCCATTGAATTCATGTTTTCTCAATGGAAAGGTATTGTAAGATCACGAAAACCAAATACTGATGTCGAGCTTTTGAGAATTATCGATGATTTTAAAAACATCCTAACGGTAGAACAATGCGAAAATTATGTGAGGCATAATACAAACAATATTATAAAATTTTTGGGTGGTATAAATGTATTCGAGGAATAAATATTTTCATTTTAACTTTATTTATTTACCGAATCTTGTTGGTTTATCGTTATATAATATATATTTTACTCGTGTTTACAAAAATGAATTCAAAATAAATATTTTTATAAATATTCATCAATTAAAAAAAAATATTCATCAATTAAAAAAAAATATTCATAAATTAAAAAAAAACACTCATCAATTAAAAAAAAATCTATTTAAACTAAAAACACTATATGAAATAAGAAATAATTATATTAAAAAGCCTAAAATAACTATTAATAAAATGTTTAATAATGTTACCCAAGTACAACCACCAGCTAGCGAAAAAATTACTAACAATTTTAAAAAAGATCTAATTATTATTGAAGATTCACCACTTATTAAAAATAATTATGACATAGAGCAAATAACTAATAAGATAATAACAATCAAAGAGATTAATAATAATATTAAGAAATTAAACCTAAATTCAGCACCAGGCACCGACAAAATAACCTACAGAGACTGGCGAATAATTGACCCTGACCTCACATTCTTATGCGCTCTTTTCAATAACTTAATCCGTAACATAAAAACTCCAGATAATTGGAAATTTTTTAAAACCAAACTAAAAATTAAACCACATAAAGAGAAGTTAAGTTACGATATATCTTCATGGAGACCCCTTGCTATCTTAGATACATCCTATAGAATCTTTTCAGCGATAATAAACAATAGACTTCTTGAATGGGTAAAATTAAGGGGCCTCATTAGTATCAACCAAAAAGCAATAGGTATACCAGACGGTTGTTCTGAACATAAAAAAAACCCTCACACTAGTAAAAGAAAGAGCAATTCGCAGTAATAAAGATATTAACATCATATGGCTTGACTTAGCAGACGCCTTTGGAAGCATCCCACATAAACTAATTTGGCAAACATTGATAGAACTAGGTATTAACAACAACACGTTGAACGTATTTAAAGACCTATATAACAACTGTAAAACACAATATGACTGTGAAGAGCAACTCACTAGCGAAATAGAAATACATAACGGAGTTAAGCAAGGGTGCCCAATGTCCATGACATTTTTTTGTCTGGCAATAGACTTCATACTTAAGGATATATTAAATAAATTCCCCTTAATAATTAGTG